>CAODLS010650489.1:0-13669 GCA_948243855.1 Flueggea neowawraea | reverse complement strand
ACTGTTGCCAAATTCTTTGTTATTCAGCATGGGATTATTCGGCTTGGGTTCGTACCTATGCTTTATATCTTGAAGAGCATCTTGAATGTTTCCGCATCCTGATGTATGATATTGAAACAGATCCGCCGGTATGCAGTTTGAACATTATGTACAATATTTTTGGATGTTAATACAATTCTGATACTGAATTCTGAACAGACAACAAAAGGGCTTGACACCCCGGACTTGCTTGAGCACTTGCCTGCAATGCAACAGCTGCTTTTTTGCCTTCTTGCTTGCAAAGTAATGTCAATGCATCAGTCTCATCCTTATTTTCTCTGTCGAGCTCCAACACAATCATTCTCTTATTTGTTGTTTAATGTATTCACAATGTGCCAATTGTGCAGCCAGAGGGGGCAGCTGTGCACAATCCCTTGATTCATTATGCCCTTTCAATTGTAAGAAATTATCTGACACTTCAGTACTACTGCAGGTATGCTTCGAGTTCACTTTATCTAATGACGCTTTTTTTATGATGTTTCTTCTTTAGGTTGCAGGCGAAAGTGTTAGGTTATATGTCGCGATTGCAGATGGAATTGTTAATCTTGTTGACAAGGTATGCTCAGATTATTTTCTTCTGCCATAACTGTTTCTGTAAATAAATTTGAGAATGAATTGGTCGTTCGCCGCAGTTTTTTGACATGCAGCGGCATGATGCTATCAGGGCACTTGAAATATATAAGAAGGCTGGAAGTCAGGTAGGCGTTTTGTTGAATAAACTGGTTTATTCAGTGATATGAGTTTTACCATAGTCTCGTTGGAGAAATATTTTCTTTGCAGGGAGTGGAGTTGTCTGATTTTTACGCCATCTGTAGGGACCTTGGTCTTGGACGAGGCCTGGAGCTTGTTAAAATCAAACAAGTATGGAAACATAAGTTTTGAGTGATTCCTATTTCTCATTCATTTGCAACTTCATTAACTTTATAATAACCAAAACTTGCAGCCCCCGCCGTCGTTTACCACCTCCATGGAAGATTATGTGAAAGAGGCTCCACATTTTCTAACGCTTCAACTCACAACAGTATGCTTTTCAGAACTTTGTTCTGACAATACTGTTTCTTCTTTATCCTGTGATAAAATATTTACTAAATCTCAAAGTTTGTATACAATTTATTATCTTCATATTGTGTCAGATTGTTGATGACCAAGGCATTGCATCCAAGGAAACCAATCCAGAAGTACTCTCATTAATTCATCACCTGCAAGATGAAGACATTAAAGAAAAATCTGACGCAGTATGTATTTTTTGTCCGGATTTACCTTCATTCACATACTAAAGGGAAATCTTATTTCAGTTTAATATTTGTTCATTCTACTCTTTTTGTTCTACCAGGCAACGACCAACATATCCAAGGAGGCATCTGCACTGGATGAGCAGAATTCTCTCTCATTGGCAATTGTTACTTCTGGTGAAATGTCACTCTTTTCGCGGCTGCTCTTTCCCTCAGAGAAATGAATTAACTGACATGTAAGTGTACTCATGATTTTTAACTTTTCTTCTTGGCATGATCCAGCTGAAACTCCATTAACTCCTGAGGATGTCTTGAACTCAACATCTCAAACTTCTTGTTGGGAGTTTGAACTGCTTACAGCTCCGCTCACTGATGAAACTGCAGTTTTGGGTAGTAAACCGGTTAGTACATCACCTGAAAGATCATCCGCAGAAAGAAACAATTTCTAAAATTAATGTTTACCCTCTCGGGTAGGTAATATGTTAATCATCCAGAAACTCATTCATACATTTCTGTAAACAAATGTAACACAATTACACAAGCAGTACTCACAAGTTCAATCAGGATATACCTTGTACTGTATAGGTGTTTCTGGGTTTATCAGAAGTGTTGCGATTTGAAGGACTAGCTTTGAATTAATGGAAGTTATATCTCAAACTGCAGGGTGGTGGACTGGACAGATTAACACTAGACAACTTATACGATGATGAATTGCCGAGACGGAAAGATCAGAGCGGTGCAGGCGAGACGGAGATGATCATTCCCAATTCGTTTCAGTGTGCTTATCGTTCGGAGGATGCTTATTATGCTTCTAGTAACATGGTCCAAGAACGAGCCTTCGTGATAATGCAGCAAAAGCAGCAGCAACAACCACCACCAGTTCCTTGTAACAACCCTTTTGTTAATCAAACTCTGAAATTTTGTCCTGCACAGAATTCATACCCTGGTTTGATTTAGGAGTCGTATGTGAAAACCAACACTGGATTTCGGATACCAGGTCTGGTTTTACTAGAAAAAAATACAATTGTAACATAGATGTTCTTGTGTGTTTAGGACACAAATTGTACAGTTGTTCTCCATATCTTTCAACTCGTGTGTGATATCCTTAAGAACAAAAACTAGGAAAGAAAAGTCCATGGACAGGAAAATTAGACGCAACAAATCTGTTTGATAACCATTTTCAAATTCTGAGAAGTTATGAGTAAATTAGCCGCAAACTTCTTCTTAATCAAAAGTCTTTAGTGTCTCCAGTTTGAACCTTACGTATAAAAAAACTTAATTTCATATTAGCGACTTAATTTCATATTAGCGAAGTCTGAATGCTGAATGATTTAATAGAAATATCAGGTAACAGTAGATAAAACAATTTCGCAAAATTGATATTACTGCAACGTATTTGATTGCCATATTTGAACTAGTCTGATCCGAATGACATTGCAAAGGCTCCACAGATATAATGCAGATACGGAAAGCATGAACCACAGTAATGGAGCTTGGCGACAAATCTAAACAATTAAAATCCAGATGTTAATAATTTACATCAATCAAACTTGATCACTTTGGGGAGAAACCAAGAAAAGGAAGCAGAAGCAATATCTCCAAACTTCATCAGTTACGTCTCTACATGCAGAGTAGCACACCGAATTGGTATTTGTATTTTTGGTATCATTTATCATTGTATAAGATGGTTTCATTCTTTTCAAACTTACTTCCGTAGCTGAATGTAGTTGAGTCGCCTCATGCTACCTTTCTAACGTTGGAATGAGATAGAATAAGAGCCAGTATTTGGATCTTTAACAGCTTTGAAGTTGTCTATGCTCATACCAAAGCGTCCGAGTACAGAATTCCCCATTTATTTCAGTTTTCCTGGGCAGGGATAACACATTCAGAACTTCAGATGAAGAAATAGATGGTAAGAGACACAATAAGGAAAGACAGATATCGAAAAAAAGGTTATTTATTTATCTCACCTATCATCTCTTCCTTCATCTTCTCTCGCTTTTCTGCTGCCAGTGGCTCCAAGCGGCGTATTGCTTTTTTAGCCTGGTCATTTGATGGATCCAATTCCAAACTCTTCTTCATATCTGCAAATTTTCAAGAATTTTTCTCATCAAAAAATAAAAGAGGAAAAATAATTCATCATCATTGTAGAATGGGTTTGAAATAGTATGAAAGCAGGCCAAAAGTTTTCCTTATGTTAGGGACCAGTTTGCAATGCCATTGCTGTAAGTTACACAACAGCATGCAAATACCATCCATACGCTTAAGCTACAAAAAGTGAAGGACCAAAGTTCAGGAGGTACAACACAATGAATAGGAGAATCCACTGGTAGTGATAATGAAACCAATACTATCCCGCTTTAGCAATATATCAGAAGACAACACGACAAAATTTACACAGAAAATTTTTCTTTTAAATAAAAAAGAAAAAAAAAAAGTCTTAGCAATCTGCAATTTTCCAATAATAACAGCAATAGGCAAAGTAACTTGTAAAATATCAATTTTGACAATTCCAATATCACATTCTGAAAGCTATCAAATCCAACTCACCAGCAATTGCTTCCTCAAAGTTCTCAAGTTTTTCATGAGCCTCTCCTCTTCTAACCAAAGCTTTTATGTAGGAAGGATTTAGCTCTAATGCTTTTGAGCATTCTTTGACTGTATCCTCATATTTCCCCTATTACAATATTAGTGAAAAAAGAGTTAGATGACTATTACTCGCTTCCTAAAGTGGAAAAATTCAAAAACCAACTTTTCGCACAAATGTATTAGAAGGGGAAAAAAGAAAAAGCAAGTACTACCAATTAAGGAAGCAAACAAAAAATTGATTACCTCCAACAGACTAACCAAAACAAGAACATAAAGCAAGGAGATAATATGCTCCAAATGTCTACAATAAGGAAGGAGACAAAAGAAAACCAGAGGAAAGATTGGAGTGAAGAATGAAGAAAACGTTGCAAAGAAACGTAAAAATTCAAAACAACAGCAATATATAATTAAAAAAAATTGCATCCTCCCAAGCTGGGTTAGGTTTTGTGATTAAAACTACGTGATTTGCTACAAGTAGATCGTAGCAACATACGTTGACATTAAATGGCAGCTAGTTCTCGTTAATTTTTCAGCTTAATTTTACAGCCAGACAAAGTCACAAGAGAAGCCCTCAAAGTATCTCTACAATCACAGCAGACAGAAGCAGCAGCAGCATAACACAAATTATATGTACTCAATGCAAGAATACTTTTGGAGTACAAAGACCGCTAAACTTTAGCTAATTAATTATAAAGCTAAACTAAACTTTAGCTAATTAATTATACAACTAAACTCAAACCAACTTTAACTAGAACAAATAGCCTAGTCAGTCACTATAAGTATTCTAACTGAATAAACCATTGAAATGTACGCCCTATTAAACTAATAGCTCTTGGAAATTTCCATTCACTTTAACATTCCACTATTTGCAGCCTAGATGAGCAAGGCCAAATGCCGAACTACACAGACAACTGGTAAATATAATTTCACCACCAGAAATTACAACCCAACTCTCAAGCACACATTACTAAGTACTTATTCTCTCTTACTATCAAAATCCTAATTCTATAAAAATAAAACCAAGGATTATCACGGCATGGCTAACCAACATATCCAATAAACATAACCCCTCCCCTCCATTTGAAATCACTTGAGAACACCCCCAAATTTGTTAATCAACCAACAAATCTTGAAAAACAAAATCTACTCAAGTAAACTTAGGACAATGCACCAAAGCATAATCTCACAATATCTCAATTGCCAATGTAATGATCAAACAATATACTTCAATATTCTTTTGTTCATTCTTCAAACCGAGCATGTCCAATACTACTTTTCAATTCAAGCAAAGAACTTACTCACAGTACTGAGAAACAATATGCGATCACATAATATAAGAAACAACAAATTCTCCAACATTAAAACAAAACCAAAACGAACCAGTTTGAGGAAGCAAACACCGCGATTCGAATGCAAAATTGAACGCAGCTCAACGGAAGAAGGCATGTCCTCCTGAGGCGCAGCGCAGCTTGCAAAGCAACTTCGTATTTCAGCAACGCCTCCTCATACCTTCATTCTCCAAACATCTTATTCCCTTCCAACTTCGCCTCATTCGCTTTCGATAACGCTCTCTGTTAAAACCAATCCAATTCATCCACGAAATCCATAAAACGACGTCGCTGATAACACCAATCTAATTTAATCGCTTCAAAAAGAAATCAAAATTAGTTACCTCTTTCGTCTCGTCATCGTTTGAATTACTCCCTCCACCTTCATTAGAGCTTTCCTCTTGTTTTTGATCTTCACTTGCAGTGGTCGCTTGGTCGTTTTCCTTTTCTTCTTCGCTGTCGCTGACGTCACGCTCGCTCGCCCGCCGTTTCCTACAGGTCGGAGTCGTTTCCGTTCACATTGGGTATAGTGGTGTTGACGGAATCCGTCGTCGTTTGGGATTCTCCGTTCTCCTCCTGCTCTATCATTGCCATTCTCTGTTTCTTTCTGTTCCTAGACGAAGATTTTCAAAGCAACAGAACAAAGCAAATAGTATGTGTGCAACGGAAGATTCTCTTTTCTGCCTCGGTTCCTTCGAGTTCCAGAATGCTCGTAACGTGAAGGCTTTCTACGGGATCAACGATACGCACCGTTTTGGTTGTTACGCTACACAGGCCGCCTAACGAATTAATTTTTTTTTAAATAAGAGTAATACACGACGCCGTTTGGTCCTTCTAATCCTAATTCCCCGTTTTAATAACAACGCCTTCTTCTTTTTCTTCTTCAAACTCTTCTTTTTTCACTATCAGAGATAGATCTTCCCTGGAAACAGCTCCTTCACAACCCAACCCAACCTCCAATGTTGGGAACCGTATCCAGCTTGACAAATTCTTAAGGATCGACTGTAAAAGTAAGGAGAGTGGTTGGGGGGGGGGGGGGGGGGGGGGGGGGGGGGGGTTGGTTGTTTGGGGTGGGTGTTGTTGGTAGAGTGGGTGAAGGTGAAAGTAGGGGACAAACAAACCTTAATTTACATAACACCCCCCACCCACACCCCCCCCCCCCCCCCCACCACTCTCCTCATTTGTTAGGCGCATTAGCTAGAATTACCGTTACCATCATGTTATTTCATTGTGTGATGAGATGGGTTCCGTCGGGTCGTTCAGGGATTTTTTGAGTTGCTTTTGTAATGTCAAGAAGGTGTTTGATAGGTTTGTGGTTCTGGGTCGTGTTTTTTGGCGTGGCTGGAGGCCACATGTAGTGATTTTTGATACTTCGGTTCGGGGATCGTGTATGAAGGATAAGATTGATGAGGCAATTACATTATTGAAGAAAATTGTTGCGGTTGGTCATAATTTTTCAAGGACGGAAGACGAAAGAGGCAAATGGTCAAAAAGGCTTCGAGCCTGACATTTTCATCTGTAACAAATTGATAAATATGTTGTGATTGGTGGGTTCAATTGATGAGGGGACGACAGTCTCTGTTTCCACGAATAGAAAGAGATGTCAACCTCATAGTGAATTGATGAATGGGTATTGCAAGAATAAAAAAAGTGTAGGTTGCTTTAAATCTTTAGAAAGAAATGATTCAAAATGAAATTAGATGTGATATCGTTACTTATGACGCGTTACCGAGGGATTTCTGAAGGTGGGTGAGGTTAAGGATGCAAAGAAGCTGTTTGGTGAAATGCAACTATATGACATTATGCTAGACTCGACGAGTTTTGATATTATGTCAAAGGACTTTGCAAGAGTAATGGTGTTCCAGAGGCATTGGACTTGTTTCAAATTGTTTGGGAGATCTAAAGTATTGGTTGATAAGTAGATGTTCAACTCCATCATTGATGGGCTATGTAAAGCGGGAAAGTTTGAAATGAAATGGACATTGTTCTTCAGATTGTGTTAGAGCCGACTGTTATAAGGTGCATACTATTTTTGCCTATAGATTGATTCAGTATTATATCAATATCACAGAATACCAATATAGTTCTTCATATATATTTTCAAAAGCATTAAAACATTTTTGAGACATAAACAATTTTTTGTGAATAACCGAAACAAACAAATTGTAACAAAAAGAATATATGCCAAACGAGGTGTAGCAATATGGGAATTGGATGCAATAAATTAAGAATGGGTGATCAATTAATATTTATAATTGGACGTTTTATGTTCAAATTTTGATAAAAATATAAGATAAAATAATTGATTTAATTTTTTATCTATCCTTTTATTTTTTAAGAAAAATAAATAAATAAAGAATTGGGTGAGATAGAATTTTGTTTATGTTAATTATATTTATTTTCAAATAGAAATTAAATTTTTGATTTGTTAATATTAAAATTGATTTTTATATTAATAAATTATAAATTATAAGCAAATTGGTGGGGTGGGGTGGGGTGGGGTGAGGTGAGGTGTGGTGAGGTAGAGTTAGGTGGGAATTGCATCGGACAATGAACCAGCAGATGCCATACCCATAGTGTGATACGGCATGGGAGACATTTGGCTGTATATTGCAGCATGAGAATGAAGCATTTTTGTTGCTCTTCCAAACTTTTGCTACACAAAAAATGTCATTCAAGATTTCCGTTGCAACCAAGTTGTAGCGTAACCTTTTTCCGAGGTTAGTAATGCTGGCTCTGATTAAATTTTGGAATGTTTATTTTAGATTAATTGAGTAAATTTTGATAAATTTAATAGATTTTATAACAAAAAATAATGTGACACATTCACATTATTTTTTAACTTCACTTCGGTAAATTGCATATTTTCTACCTAAAATAAACATCCTTCTAACTGTTTAAAGATAGGTGTTCAAACTAAAAAAAGAGGTAATTATTAATGTGATCGTCTACTTTTTGTTTTAAAAAAATGTTCATTATTTAATGAATAGTTTCATGATCCAGTAATTTAGAAATTATTGTGAATTATGTTCTTTGACAATCGCACGCTAGATGCATCTAGTAAGGTATTGTCTGTTTTGGGTTTGTCCTCATAGATTTGGGTCATGTTTTGTCCCTAAAAATGCGTCTCAACGGTTTGATGAAGAAAAATGCTTATAAATGATTTTTGGCATCGACTTTTAAATGATGTGCGAACATGACACTACAAAAATAAATATGTTTATTTTCAAAAATTTTAATGATATATGAACATGACACTACAAAGATAAATTCTTATTACTGGAGAAATTTCACGTTGACAGAGATGAGTTCCACTTAAATCCTAATCATGAAAAAACCTTGGCCCCCAAAGAAACTAGCCAAATATTTAGGGGCCTCTCTAGGATGAATTTAACTTGACGATAAGTTCGTTTTGATGAATTTTGATAATTACTTGAGCCCCTTAGTCAAATCTCTTGATCAGGTGTCCTCATCAAGATATAATCGAATTCCTCTAAGAGAGTGCACTGCTACTACAAGAATTTCAATTTTTAGTAGGTTTTGACTAATTACTCGACCTAATTTAACGTTGAGTCAGAGCAAATTATTCGATTCGGATAGACATGGCTAAAATGGAACCGAACTCCTGGTTCGAACTGAAATTGGACCAGTCGAACCATCCCCCATACAGTCTGGTTCTGATTCACCCTTTCGGAAAACCATGAACGGGGGTTTGAACCGCCGGTTCCCATAGTAGCCGGTCCAGCAGCCCAGGCCCTCAATGTCGTGACCGTTGCCAACGGTCACTTGGGTCCAATCGTCATTTTGACTGTTGGACCTCTTTTTTTATTAATTTCTCCCTATAAATACATCAATTCTCCCTCTCAAATTTCTCACATCAATTCTCTACATTCTTCCCTCAAAATTCTCTCATTCAATTTGATTTCAAAATTTTCTCACTTTTTTTACTATATTTATTCTTAGAAACACAAAAAATTAATTATTGTTACTATATTTTTTTATTATACTATTTTTTTATTATATTATTTTTATTAACATTGTTATATTTTTTACATTGTCATAATTTTTTTAAAATTAAATTTTTGTTGATCATTTTTCATATTTAGTAAAAAAAAGGCAAGTGAAAATAGAACTTTTGAAAATGTTAGAACTTTTGAAAATGTTGTGATGAATGCATATTTGCAAACTCAAGAGAGTGAAACTCAACCGCCTCCCACACAAGAGGGAGGTGTCAAAATATCGAATTCTGACATTTTCAAGGTTTATTTCAAGAAGACGCCAAAAGAAAATGATAACTTTGACGTTTCTTGTAATTATTGTAAATAGGTTTACAAATTCAAGCATGGAGGTGAATATGGTACTTTCACCAAACATTTGCATACAAAACACCTACTCAAGGTTGGACTGGCACGCGATCAAACTCAAATTACCGGGTTTGCTTCTTCTTCCAACTCTCCTCAATTATTTCATTATAATGAAGCTAATTGTAGATCTGGGTTAGCTGAAATGGTAGCCGTTGACCCAAATAGCAAACCAAGAGGGGAGGTGAATTGGTTTTTAAAGATTAAAATCAGTTTTGTGCACAATTAATAAAACCTCGAATGATTTTGCAAAGTAGCAATATAAGCACAAATAATGAAGAGTAAAGAACTTAGTGATGAGTAGTAATTGAGCCCAAAATGTGGAGTCGAAAACTTGTTCTTTCAATCTTTCTAAGCTACACACACTTGAAATTAATGTTGGAAGAAAATGTGTAAGTGTGTGTTAATTAAAGTAAACAAAGATAACCATAAGAGAGGTAAGAGAGAAGATATCAAACATAAGAGAATTATAGTGGTTCGGCTAAACCAAGTCTACATCCACTACCTAAGCTCCTCACTTAGGATTTCCCAATTTACTGTCTTCCTCCTTGGAAAATAATACAACCACTTGTTTCACGGGGGCAAGCTCCATAATCACTTCAAGCTTCATGGGTGCTTGAAAACCTTTACACCAATCCTAACTTCATGGGTGTTAGGAGAACTTTTACAACCTTCCTAACTTCAAGGGTGTTAGGAGACCTTAAACTCTCTTAATAAGGTTACATAAATGTGTATGAAACACTCTCTCAAAAGGATTTGCAAATCTAAGCTTAATGAGAGAAACTAGCTCAAGACAAGTAAATATGCAAGTTTTGCTCTAGAAAGAAATATGCATAATATGATCAATACTTGTGTTTTCCAAGTGATTCTTGGGACCTATTTATAGCCAAAGATGCCCTCTTGACTGTTGTAAAAAATTTAGAGTCGTTGAGTTTGATTTTGTGACCGTTATTGCACTTTTCCCAAAATTGTCAAACTTAATTATTCTTCTGACAGAAGTTTCACTAGAACTTCTACTCCAAGCATACTTAACCTGCAAAAATCAAACAGTGTATACAAAAGCATCTGGACTCATTTTTAGTGGACTCTACCTCTTTTAAGCCCATTAGGATTATCTTGGCCCGAGTTACAATAACTATTTTTCAGGTAGAAGTTTCACCATAACTTCTACTTCAAGCATTGAAAGTATTTCATTTTACTATTTTTGGGCCTTAATTTTTTCAGTCCAACTTTCACTTGTTGAAATCTTTTGAGTCTTCAAACTGATGACCCAACTCTTCTTTTGGACTTATCAAAATACATCAATAGATAAAAACCCATTTACATTACTTTAGTCCAAATTCATTTTTCTTCATATATCCATATTTCCAATTATAAATTTAGACATCAAACTTCATACTCCAAATTTGAACTAATAACATTAATGCTTCAATGATAAGTTTAGACAATGATAAATATCAAGTAAAACATATCAACCTCATAAATCATTCAAGTTCACTTAACCATTTTTATCTATATCAAATATGCAAATTAATTCAATTTCACTTAATTAATCATCATCATTAATTATCATCATTTGTCATCATCAAAACATATTAAATGAATATAAGAGGTCAACAATAGCTATTCATCATTTGTATTTTAGTTTTGATGAAAAATTAGGTTTCACTCGATTTTGCAAAAAAAAATTGTTAATCCTAGTTTTAAATCAATTCCTAGAAATACTGTGAAAAAAATTGTTAAAATTGTATAAAAAATAAAAAATTGATTTGATAAAATATTTTCAAAGCAATGACATTCATGTTTCTATATGTAGTGATATTTGAAGTGATTATTGACAATCTCATTCATACATGGGTATAACTTGTCATTGGATTGATGAAAATGAAATTTTACACAAAAACATTATTGCATACCGTTGTTTGATGATGCTCATAGTGCTCAAAATATTTGTAGAATAATTCGTACTATTTTAGAAGAATATATATTAGTTAATAGAATTTTTTCGATTTCTTTTGATAATGCATCTGCTAATTTTTTAAAACCAATTAGAAATGTTATTTTTTATATTTGGGTACACTCTTGAGTTACAAAATCATGGTTACATTTTCGCGCCAACAATGATGAAACTCCAAAACATTTTTCAAAAGATGTTCCTACTCGTTGGAATTCGACTTATAAATTACTTAATCAATCATTTGAATATAAAGATTTATTTTATTCTTTTGCATCATCTAATATTCCACAATATAATATTTTTCCACAAATATGGTTTGTTTATTGTTCAATTTTGAATATTTTAAGAGTTTTTTAATGATGCTACTCAAATATTTAGTAGTGCCTATAAACCAACTTCGCACCAATTTTTAATAGAAACAATGAATGTGGCATGTGCATTAATGGAAGGAATGAAGGTTCAAGAAATTAGGTATGATGTTTTAGAAATGAAATAAAAAATGGTTGCGCTATTATAAATATATTCTTGAAATTTATATTTTGTAACTATGCTATTTGATCCATCATGTAAATTTGATGGTTTAATTGAAGGTTTGGAAAATATTATGAATTGAATTACATGATAATGAAGTTGTTGACGTCGTGGTTATAATTAATAAGACATTTGTCCAATGAATTGTGTGAAGTATATGCTATTCGGACTTCCACTAGTGGAGACATTTCATCTACCATTTCGCATTCCTCTTTTTCCTAACAATTTATCAAATATGGTCATCAATTTTTGCATGAAAGGAGGAAGAAATCTAGATCGAGCTCATATTCGGAGCTCGATACTTATCTAACCATAGTTTTTGAGTTTGGTGATGATGCAAATTTTCAAATTTTGGAGTGGTGAAAAAGTCATAAGGTGACATTTCCAATTCTAGCTATTGTTGCAAAACAACTTCTTGCAGTTCCAGCCTCAACTGTAGCCGTTGAACAAACATTTAGTAGTGGAGGCAACATTTTGGACAAAAGAAGATCAAGATTGGCCCCCGAATAATTGGAAGCTCAAGTTTGCCTCGGTGATTGGGAAAGAGGCAACATGCAAAGTCAAGAAGAACTTTTACATTTATCATCATCCAATGAATGGATTAATGATGGTTCAACAACGGCGACTTCTTCCGACTCCAATGAAGATAATTAGGTATGTGGGGTGTAATTTTATCAAGGTAAGTAAGGAAACTATGCGGACTTTGATTCCTCTAAATCCCAAGAGGATACGTAGACAACTTAATATAATTAAGTACAAGCCCATTTTTATTTTTCACATTTGTAAAAATTAATTACTTGTATTCCATATTCGTTTTAATTACTTGTTCATGAAATTAAGTTAAAGTCTATTTTTTTATTTTTATTTTTCACATTTATACAAATTAATTACTTGTATTACATATTACTTATATAATTATATTTCTTAAATTTTTATTAGTATTTTTTATTCAAAACATAGTAGAGAATATCTATATTCACAATTATATTTAACAATTACAAACCGAAACCAAACCGAACAAGAGCAAAAATTGAGTGCAACAAAATTTAAAAAAAAAAAAAAAAAAAATCTGGTTTGAACCAGACCGAACTGTTGAAAACCGAAACTAAACTACCCTTGAGCGGTTAGGTTTCGGTTCACTATTTTTAACGAACTGAAACCGCTGATTCTAATACCGTGGCCACATCTGTTGGACCAAGGGTGGTCAACATTGAGAATTCTCTAAAGTTTTGATGATGAACAAACTGCAGAATTTGATCTGAAGCAAGATTCACGTACATTAATACAAAGTCACGTACGTGTGTTAATGTCACGTAAGTCAGTGAAGCCTCAAGTACGTGAGTTCTGCCGTTAGATGAAACAGAAGCTACTGGAACTGAAACGAAGTGAACACACGTACGCTATCAAAGATTCACGTACGTTAGAAAATTACACGTACATGAAAAGTGTCTAAAGTACGTGAGTTCTACCGTGAGCTGAAACAAAAGCTACTGGAACTAAAAAGAAGTGAACACACGTACGCTAGCAAAGATTCACGTACATTAGAAATTAACACGTACGTGAAATGTATCCAAAGTACGTGAAATTTGATCAGAATTAAAGCGGGAAAATTGAAGTCTTGAATCAACTGAA
>CAODLS010650479.1:0-14603 GCA_948243855.1 Flueggea neowawraea | reverse complement strand
AAAAAAGGTGTTAAAGATTTATAGCATATTTAACACAATATATTGTATATCCAATATATTGTGATTTTCAAAATATGTATCAGTCTTTTTTTTTTACTATATAATCTGCTAATCTATAATTTGCATGTATTATTGACTATTCAATCTACTAAAATTAAACAGATAAAAAGAAATGCAAGATATATTAATCACTATGATTAATAATTGAACATAATGGCAGTTTTCATTGGAGCATATATATAGAGGAAAGCAACCCTCTCCATCATGAAGTTTCCTGGTGGCTAACATTCATGTTGGTGAACATAAATCTATTAACACTTCTACGTCTAAGTAATGCCCACTTGCTTCATGTAATAAACTTACAAACAAAACTGTCCATGTCCGGTTGATAGAACCAAACATATATATAATGCTCTTTAAAAAGAAAAAATCTCACCCGATGTCGGACTAAAACAATTAGCTCCACCTGTATTACGAAACAAAAACATCGTTTCTTACATCTTTGGTTGAAAGAAACTTCCGAATGGACACAAACTTGATTCTATTTGACCTCACAACTTTGTAATTTATATCCTAATATAATCATGATTATTCACAGAGATTAATATTAAAAAAGGCGACTATCCACTTTAGGTTTATTAATTAAGTTATATTTTATTTATTTTTTTAGCCAGTAATTTTTCTTAGATATTTTTGAGGGTTATCTGTGACTTTACTAGCTTTATGGGGTTTAATCTTGGGCTTATCTCTTCGAAGATTATATATGATTTCATGGGCATCTGTTTAGTACAAGTATGTACATCATGGGAAATGCTAAAAAGGAAGGCTACGAGGAGATGATTGGCCTTTGTAAAGGACAACAAAATTGGATAATTATGACTAGATTACGCTCTTTTGTTTTTCTTTTCTTTTTTACTCCGTGAAATACACTCTTTTTTGTTTCCAATTGACTCCTTGAAGCTAAATTAATTAGTCACATAAAATTATGTGCTATTGTTGTTTGATGTTAATCTTCCAAAATATATGAGGTGATCAGAGTATCAATCACCCTAGGAATTTCTTTGTTGTTTCAAGTTATCCTCTGACGTTGCCTAGTTTTCCAAAATATCATGAGGCAATGTTAGAGTGAGTCGATCCATGCCGGACTGTAAACTTGACAGCATAAGTTCGTGTTCATATGACTGCACAGCATACTTGAGTAATAATAAGTGATGATACATGAGAATAAAAATCTATTTAAATATATTTAATGTTGAGAATGTAACAGAAACGTTATATTCTTTATTAAGAGAAGACGTTTCAGAAAATTAATTCATTTACCCTACACTCTACAAATAGTGAAGAGTGTCAATCTGTTGAGGCACGTAATACTTTACACACATTCCGATACTCTGTCTAATTCTCTATTGACTTGAGCGTCGGAGACTCCTCGGAGAGCATCCCGACCTCATTGTGTTCTATGTTTTCAGGTCTTAAGGTGACGTTCATGATTTCAAATGTTCGAGCTTTTCTTCATTATTGTTGTTCATTTTCTAAGGTAACAACAATTGGCTCCATCTGTGGGAATCTTGAACGAAAAGCCTTGTTCAGTGACATTCAATAAGAAGCTTACCGACAACACCAACTTATTCGTCTTGATGCAAATGCCTTCAAGCCAAGCCATATATCCCGAGGACGATGCATAGAGAGTTGGTGCTGGAGCGAGAGCCTCGGGAACGGCCATCACAATCATTCCACTTGTCGGCTATGAGGCACTGAGGAGACAAAACGAGGAGAACCAAAAAGCCTTATGCAAGATGGCAACCTTGCATCAGCAGTTCCTTCCTCAGGCACTGCTTCTACTCATGTTGCGTGCCCAAAATGCTTAGAGTGGAGGAGTACGATAAAGGCATGACGCTCCGCAGTAAAGTCATCAACTCTCTCATGTTCTTGAGCATCGAAATCCTTCCCCTCGACAAGAGCACGTCAACATCTAGGTGCCCGAAGTTCGTGCTAAGATCAGGTTGGATAACCATCCCAAAGTGGTGGAGAGTACTTGCAAAGGAGAGCCAAAGGCTCCTCCAAAGAAGGTTGAAATGGAGCACCCATCCAGGACGAATGCACGAGAGATGGCAGGCATGAGGAAGATGATCGAGGACGTTCTTGAGCAAAGGAAGTTGTTCTTATGGAGGACAAGCAGCAGAGAGCCAAAGTCCCGTTCACCAAGCAGGTCATGGGAAAACCATTTTCCCCAAAGTTTAAGATGCCTTAACTGCCTACTTTCTCAGGAAAGAAAGATCCGTATGAGCACATTGAGAACTATGCAGTTGTAATGATGTTTCATGGATGGGATGATGTCATCATGTGCCGAGTGTTCCCAATAACGTTGAAGGACCATGCTTATTCATGGTTCAATAGACTGAAGGAGGTTTTACTCTCTTACTTCGACTAGCTAAGGAAAGAGTTTATCAATGCCTTCATCATCAACATCAAGAGGAAAAAGGATTTCACGTGTTTGCTAAGCGTAAGGCAAAATGAGAAAGAGACTCTTTGAAAATATGTGGATATATTCAAGAACGCCACTCTTGAAGTTCACGATCTGCAACTAAGAGTGGCAGTAGCCGTAATGGTACAGGGGACGCGATCAGTCCAACTCCAAAAGTCATTACCCCTAGACTAGTCGAGGACCTTGGCCAATCTCTTTGTTTAAGCCAACAAGTACATCTTGCAGGCTGAGGTCATGAGGATCATGGGAACTAAAGATGATAAAGAGAAGAAAAGAAAGGGGAGAGAGGCTCAGTAGGATTCAAACGAGAAGAAGAAGAAGTTGACACACTCAATGAGACATTATGGTCCACACTTCGAAAAGTACACTCCACGAACAATTTTCGAGAACTGAAGAATAAAATCGATGATTTGGTTCGAGGTGGGCACTTGGACCAATTTGTTAATGCCGAAGTATTGAGATGGGAGCCAAACAATGAAACATGGCAATGAAGGAAGTGATCGGGCATAGGACTAATTAGGTACGCCACCACTTGAAATGTCAGGTTTTATCCTTTGAGTATACTTTTAAGAGTGGTAAAAGTTAAAATTTTAAGTTTTTGCTTGTCCTTTCATGTGTAACTTGTTGTTTTGAATAAATAACATATTTATTTTAATCTGTTATGCATAATAATCATCCTTTCTAGTAAAAGAATAGGAGAACTTAGTGCTTAGCCACATGAACAGGAAAGAGCTTGCAGAAAACCGGGCTCGTGAACCAAAAGTAACCGAATATGTTGCAAGTCGAAGAATTGGCTCCTCACCATCAACGCACATCGTACCGTCTTAAAACTGGTAAAAGCAGCGTGAGTAGAAAAGCTTGCAATAAATCGGGCTCTCACCATTTACGCGTGGCTAAAGAATAAGAGGCTGCTAAAACTACGTAAGTAGAAAGGCTTGTTAAAACTCAAGCCCTCACCAAGAGCATGCGGCAAACAACTAAACTGTGAGAAGAAAAGCTTACGAGTAATCGGGCTTTCATGTGACGAATACGAAAAATGAGTAGAAAATCTTGCGAGAAATCGAGCTCTCACTATGAAAACAAGCGATGAAAGAATAGACTGCGATGTGGCAATGGAGCATGAAGCTTGCGAGAAACCAGACATTCATTGTAGAATACACGCAGTGGAAAATTGAACATCGCATATAGTCATCAAGCCTGTAGGAAACCGTCCATTGACTAATGATAAACTTCTAAGACGTGTGGCAAGTGAAACCCCATGCGATATTGTCATGAACGCACGCGACAACTTATTCGCTAAGACATGTGGCACGTGAAACCCCAAGTGGTATTGTCATGAACGCACACGACAATTTATTCACTGAGGCATATGACAAGTGAAACCCTAAGTAGTATTGTCATTAGTGCATACAACAATTTGTCTAAATTTGTCCTCAACAAGCGAATCAACTACTATTGCTATTAAGACTCCACGAAAATCACTTGCCCAAAAGTCATTTGGACATGTGATTGGGGAGGAATGGTACATACCAATTGTACAAGAAAGAAAAGTATATGAATAAGCGAAATGAATAAGAGTAACAAATAAAACAATTGATTCTAATAAAAGCTCGAACCTCATCACGATCACCTAATGGAAAGTCCCTAAACACTAGTATGGTGAGGATGGCGAACTTTACAAGGTGGAGTGGATGATGGATATAGCATGGTGAAGATGATGATCTTCACGAAGTGGAGTTGAAATGATGAACTTTCCGAGGAACTCCACTCGATGAATTGGTGAACTCCACAAGGAAATGTTGAACCTCACGAGAAGGTGAACTTCTCGAGGAGATGGCGAACGCCACAAAGTGGGGTCGAGATGTTGAGCCTTACGAGGAAGTAAACTTCCTGACGAGATGATCTTCCTGAGGAGATGACAAACTCGACAAGGTGGAGTCAAGATGTTGAGCCTCACGGGGAGGTGAACTTCTTGAGGAGATGGCAAACTCTGCGAGGTGGGGTCAAGATGTTGAACCTCAAGAGGAAGTGAACTTCCTAGAAAAATGAACTTCCTGAGGATATGGTGAACTTCGCGAGATTGGGTCGAGATGTTGAACCTCACGAGGAAGTGAATTTTCTGGAGAGATGAACTTCCTGAAGATATAGCGAACTCCGCGATGTGGAGTTGAGATGTTGAGCTTCACGAGGAGGTGAACTTCCTGAGGAGATGGCGAACTCCGTGAGGTGGGGTCGAGATGTTGAGGCTCATAAGGAAGTGAAATTTCTGGGGAGATGAACTTTCTGAGGATATGACGAACTTCACGAAATTGGAAACTCGACAAGTTTATCAACAAGTTGGTGAAACTCCGTGAGTTGGTGCAAACTTGATAAGTTGATGAACAAATTGGTGAATCGCGAGTTGGTGCGAATTCTGCAAGTTGATGAACAAGTTGGTGCGAATTCTACAAGTCAATAAACACCGCAAGACAAGTTGGTAAACTACGTGAGGTGGTAGAAATGAAGAACTCTGCGAGTTGGATGATGACATGTTGTTAGGGACGAAAAAAGTCAAGGAGCTTCAAGAAAAGCCCTGCAAAAAAAATAAGAAAAAAAAAGAGTTGAAAAAAAAAAACAAAAAACAAAGCATACAAGACCAATCATGCATGTAAACCGCGTGTAGTATTCACAACAATCTGAGCGGATAGTGGCAGGCCCAGGCGCGCGGTCGTTTTACAGAAGAAACAAACGGCGTGTCACGGCTTTGTCAAACGGCGTGCGGTCATTGGGATCAAAGAGCTGTCGTTCGGTCAATGGCACGTCGCGACGTCGTTACGGTTTGCGAGAATCGAATCGATCAATGGCAAAATGCAGCGTCGCCTAGGGGGTGGTCGTCGGGATCAAGGTAGTGCCGGTCAGTTAATAGCACGGCGAGAGTTGTTTCAGTCGGTTGAAAACGGATCGACCAATAGCAAAGCACGACGTCGTTTGAATATGCTGAAGGCGGTGCGTTCTGGAAGCTTAGGTGCAGTGTCGTTGCTTCCGGCTCTCACCCTCTGTGGACACGCCGCCGTGTACACTGGGTTCGCCGCCGACCATGACTTAGCCACCTATTGCCAAGACTCATTTCGTGTCACCTGGAAAAGAAAAGCCGCAAGAAGGAAGACAAAGCCAGTGCTGCAAGAAAAACTAACAGAAAACAACAAACCAAAAAGAAATCACATAATAGCAAAACAGAGACAAAAGAAGAAAAGAAAAGGAGGAAGCAAAAGTAGATGGCAACGTAAAAAGATGCAGACGAAGAGAGGGAAAGCTTCAGTGGCGGCTTGGAGAATTTTGGGGCAGGGGGATTTGGTTCATCCAGTAATTAACCCTAGAATTGCACAAACATGGATGTGGAATAAATTAGCATATTCACATGAATTAGGAAGTAAACCATGAGCTCAAATTCCAGATATAATTGGAGCCAAAATAAGGAAGAAAAACCAACCAATAGAGAACGACGAAAAGGGACTAAAGCAGCAGCAACAAATAAGATGGGAGCAAAAATAAAGTAATATTTAAGTAGGATTTCAAAGAGGTTGATTGGAACTGAAAGCAAGAGCCAATTTTGGGAGATTTCGAATTAATATCAGAAGAAAAGGAAGCAAATCCAAAAAAATCAGGAACAAGGATCAAGCCAGGAAACGAGCATATTCAGGAAATTAAACTAATTTGGAAACAAAAAGACGGAAGGAAATCGAGATTGGTGGAGGAACAAAAGGGCAAAAAGAGGGAAAAGAGATTCATTGAAATGAGCCCCAGAAAGATAAAAAACCCATCACCCAGCAGCCTAGTCAAATGGGCTTAGGTGGGACCAACAACAAATAAAATAAGCCCAACATAAGCCTTGATGACAAATATCCCATTAAGGACCTGGGCAATGGGGAAGATGCAAACCTCTCTTCTACTATCGAAGGGACATTAATTCCGAATGCCCACAACAAAACTTGAACCTCAAATGGAAGAAATCAAGGCAAAAAGTTTTTACTCTTATCTTTGGAAAATCTGAAGAAAAAAGTGGGGAGCAATTGATGATACATGAGAATAAAAACCTATTTAAATATATTAAGTGTCGAGAATTTAACATAAACGTTACATTCTTCATTAAGAGAAGACTTACAGAAAATCAATTCATTTACCCCACACTCTACAAATAGTGAAGAGAGCCAACCTGTTGAGGTGCGCAATAATTTACACACACACCGATACTCTATCAAATTCTCTATTGACCTGAGTTTCAGAGACTCTTTCTTCTCTTATCTGTTTTTGGATGAGTGACTTAGGTTTAATAGTTTCAGATGTGAGAGAGTTCGCTATCCCCTAGAATCAATCGTTGAGAACTGACCAAGCCAAAATTTATTGCTTCAGTTCATTTGTTAAGGCTATTTTTTTCCCCATTTTGTTGTGTTTTCAAGGTAGTTACTGTTGATTCAACTGTTAAAATTCCTAATTTCTTTTGCGGTGATGTTAAGCTATGAAGATGAGGTATTTTGTTTTTAACTTGACAATGGAATGAACTGTGTATTTTGAGCACCAATGATTTGGTTAAAACTTGCTTTGATTAATTTATGAGAAATGAAAAATCAGTTAGTTGATAGAATTCAATTGTTGGCATTTCGTTGCCAAGAAAGTTTGATACATTACTCTTAGAGCTATTTAGAACCTTTATATTGGGTAGCTTTTGATTCTTAATTAGTTAAAATTTCTTTTAATTCGCTCATTCAGGTTAATCTTGATGTTTGTTTCTTTTGTATGTGACTGGATTTTGCAGCTGTTGCAGAACCTAAGATCTCACTAAAATCATGGCCAAGAATCACAAATTATTGGCCTCACAAATTCAACCAGTCAAGACTAAATGTTTATTTGAGCATAACAACAATCCCGTCAACTAGAATTTTATGTTAATTTCCACTGGCAATGCCATTAAGTGTTTGTCTTGATCTTTTGTTGGTCTCTTCCATTGTAATATTTTGTTCAAGGAGAAGGAATGGCGTAGAGTGATGCAGGTTTTATGATGCAGATTTTTAAAAGGTTTATCTTAAATTTATTTTTGAATTTTATTTTATTTGAAAATTTTATTTTAGGTTTATTTTATAAATTTCAAGAAGGTTCATTTTAAGTTTATTTTAGGTTTATTTCAAATTTATTTAAAGTTTGTTTTATTTAAAAGTTTATTTTAGGTTTATTTGATAATTTGAAGTTTATTTCAGGTTTATTTTAGGTTTATTTCCCATATTTCAAAAAGGTTTATTTAGGAATTTTAAAAGGTTTATTTTAAATTTATTTTATGTTTATTTTTAAAGTTTTTTTATTTAAAAAGTTTATTTAAAGTTTATTTTAGGTTTATTTGAAGTTTATTTCAGGTTTATTTTTTGGTTTATTTTACATATTTCAAAAAGGTTTATTTAAGAATTTTAAAAGGGTTGTCAAGTTTGGTTCTCTATGATTTTTTTGTGTGTGTGTTTGTTTAGGGTTTGTAAGGATTGGGTGTTTGGTTGCCAAATGTCTCTAGAAAGAGACAATGTGAGATTTTTATTTAAGGTTGTTTTTTAGTTTTAATTTTTTAAGGTTTTAAAAGGTTTGTTTAAAGTCATCTTTTTAGTTTTTTAAAAGTTTTTCAAAGGTTTACTTCAGATTAATTTGAGGTTGTTTTTTAGCTTCTTAAAAAGTTTTATAAGTTTTTAAGAGGTTTCTAAAAGGTTAATTTAAAATTATGTTTTATTTTTTAAAATTGTTAAAAGTCTTTAAAAGGTTGATTTAAGGTTGTTTATAAGTTTTTAAAGGTTTTAAAAATGTCTATATTTTCTATTTTTTTGGGTTTTAAAATATTGATTTCACTTTAAAATAATTTAAAACTAAAAATAAACCAAATAAATTGTAAAATAAAAAAATTGGGAAGGGAAACAAGATGAAAATAAAGTAAAAAAAATAGATGCGAAAGCAACTTTGTCAAAGTGAAAAAGTCATAAAAAGATTAAAATGAAGAGAAAAAAAAGGGGGCTTAAAAAAGTTAAAAAAAAAGACTAAAATGAAGAAAGAGATTAGGGACTTAGTTTAAAAAAAAAAAAGAAAATACGAAGATTAGATCTGACCTCTGCACCTGTACAGTTTATCGGCCAAGGTACCGAAATAGAGGGTTGCATTCAAATAAAAAGTGCCGCCATAAGGAAAGTCGAATAAATAATAAATAGGGAAAGTTGAAGAAATAAAAGCTGCACATTTTGTAATAAAATTTTGTTGGGAGGCCCATTTTTAAGTTGGCCGAAATTAAAAAGAGAACACTCACAAAGGCCCAATGAATTAGGGTGGTATGGCACATAATAAAGCCCAATATGCCAGAACATTATAATTTGATAGCAAGAAAAAGAAGCCTAGTTTGTTGAAGCCCTCAAGCTGAAGTGGAAAGTCCTTCACGTTTCCATCTATGGCTGCAACCTGCAATGTTGATTTTAGCCCTCAGCAATTTTATTCTATTCTTTGCTTTGACTTCAAAAATGTTTGAATGTAATACTTAACCTTTCATAATCTCTTATTTAATTTAGTTTTTGAATCTTTTGAAACGACCCTTCAAAAGCACTTGTTAGGAGGAAAAATCGTTGATGTTTAGTTTGCAACATATCTGCACATTGTATGTATTATATATTCAATACATTTTAATTTTTAAAAGACGTATTTTTTTCTCTATTTATTTACTATTTAATATACTAATTTATAATATGCATCTATTATTTACTATTTGATCTACTAAAACTAATTATCCTAGGTATCTAATTGTTGCGGCATGAATAATAATAACTTACTTGTAAATTGTAATGGGCAAATTATAAAGCTATCCTCTTACGATC
Organism: Flueggea neowawraea; assembly: GCA_948243855.1. Lineage (NCBI taxonomy): Eukaryota > Viridiplantae > Streptophyta > Magnoliopsida > Malpighiales > Phyllanthaceae > Flueggea > Flueggea neowawraea. The sequence goes on along the minus strand of CAODLS010650479.1, from coordinate 5,252 downwards.
TCAATTTTTGTCAGATCGTATCATTTTTTTTTCTTTTTACAATTAGTATCCTTTTCTTTTTCCCATTGTAAAGACGAAACTACGTGGCATACGATAAAACTTGGATATAATAGTAAAAATACTCTCTCTTTTTTTTTTATATTTTTTATTTTTTTTTGTATTTTTACGCTTTTTGTAATTTTATAAAACCCCTATTGTAATGATGCTGGATTGACTAATTAAATGGATGATATCTGAATTTTACCCGGAAGTTTTCATCAAGACTTCAATTCGTATTAATTCAAAACTCTAATTATATGATAATCATAATCTTATAGCCTTGGGAGCTAGATTTGACAGTAATCATCTAGTGTTTATAGCTGGATGTTCCGAACTCAATCTTTGAGAGAGGCAAGAAGAAAATAAAAACTGTTTTATACTTTAATCCACCCATATCTATAAAATAAAAAAAATCATAATCTTAATCATAACACTTATGAAAATAAAGACGTGGGATAAAACTTTTTAAAATACATAGACCCCTCTTTTCTATTTTAATTTATCACTTTCATTTATTTTGATTTTTTAATCTTATGATTTTTTTGTCTGGTAAGTATTTCGTTTCAATTTATTTTTTCGTGATATTTTTATTTATTTTATCTGGTGTATTTGTGGAGGTCATTGTGAGTGTTTTAGGTTTTCAATTTTTTTTTTGCTATTTCAGAAGTGGAACTTTCAAAAATTAAATGTCCAACTAATATTTGTAGGTAAAATAATTGTCAACACGTGGCTATACAAATAACACGCGGCTTTAGCTTTTAAATTCTTATTATATACACACGGCTTTTTTAATATTTGAAGCATTACATTGAGATTATCCACTGCATTTCAAAATAATTAACTTTGACTAAATGATTAATTATTTTTAGATAATGCTAAATATTTATCTCATTCTGATTTTTTTTCCTCTGTGTAATCTATATTATTTTTTATTTATATATTTTATATATGATGTCTTTGTGTTTATTGTGAATATAATAAAATCTTATATCAAATATAATTACTTAAAATTTTGATAAAAATATATATCACGTGAAACACATGCGAAAAAAATTAATTTACACAAAAGGCTCGACTAATTTCTTTTTCAATTCAACTTTCACATCTGTAGATTATTACCCATTTTTTACGAGGTATAAGCCTGGATTCCACATAATAATACTTAAACTAGAAACCTAACCTACCAAATGCATACCTTAGAATTTTTCAATTGAAAAGGTGAGTTGCTCTAAAGTTGGTGTGTGTAGGTGCAACCTCACCACTGTCTTTTCTTTGTCTTTTTTTCTTTTTTTGACTTCCAACCTCTCCCTGTGTTCATATACAGAACACAAAAAAATTCCAACCTCACTTCGTTCACATATGGTACATAAAATACTGTAACAAGATGGCTCGTTGTGATCCCAAAACACATTATGATGACTTAAAAGACCTTTGGTGGTAATGCAAGTAATTATACCTCTTGGGATTCCTAAAAGACCAATTCATGAGACTCCACGAAAAGCTCCACATGCTAAAAACATATAAATTATGGGATAATACGAGCTTTGTGTTGAACAATAATGGATGATATATTCCACAGCTCATCTCGTTTCATTTGATGTATTTCAGATAATATTATTCAAATCTCACATAAACTCAATCTTAGATTTCTTCTGAAACATAAACTTGTTTGGTTAATTGCATCTCAAATTGACAAGTCAGAGTAGAATCACGAAACTTCGCTTTTAAATCATAATTATATCAATAAATTACAAAACTATGCTATTAAAAAAGTGAAAGATGCATGGAGAAAATCGTTCGTTTTTTATCTTTAATAATCTCTAGGGTAGGTGATCAACCATCAAGATAATTAACCAACTATGCAAAATTCTGAGACTAAAGGGTATATTTACATCAGAACAAATAAACATAAAACATGAAAATAGAATACTTTTTTGGTAAATCATTTTAATTATTTCTACCGAGATTTAAATCCATAATTTTTTATATTGAAATTGACTCTCGTACTCATTAATTGTACAAGAAAATAGAAATAAATGTTGCCAAACAATTTCTCCACAATTTCATATGGTTGAAGTTGGTATGACATATAATTTATACGTCATGAGAATGAGTTCATCCTCCACGTTATCATTAAAAAGAAGAAAAAAATCAACCACAGATGCAATTAGACACGACTAACTAAAAGGTTTTACGTTGACCACGAAACCTCAAGTCTTTAGCTAATAACTCGTACTAATTTGATTGCGATCCAACAAAGACGTATGCATTAAACAACAAAAGCACTCAAAGATTTGATACAAAGCCACAAATAATATTGTCTCCATCACGTGGAATTTTTTTTGCACAAACCAAATTTTTAGCCGTTGGAATTTTAAACCCCGTACAAACTCTAGACGGCACTCCCAACACGTAGGAATCCTTGCCGATCCTTAACTTCGAGTAATTTTTATACCTCGAGTTTATGGAGTTAATATAATGAGTCCACCAACTAGATGAATTGAGTTAGAACAAGTAATTATATTCCTTAAACTTATGTATTGAATTTTAGTCATTAGATAATGGTGTATAAATTTAATGCACACAATAATTTGGTTTCTAAACTAATGTGACTACCCAAACCAACCAAACAAAATTGGTTTGTCACTTAAAATTGATCAAATTTTAAAATTTTCTTTTACATTATTTATTAATATTAGTTATCGCGCACATGCGTTGCACGTAATCACTTTTCTTTTATAATCACATTTTTAATATTATAAAATATTTATCCAATTTTTAGTATTTTTTAAAGTTAAATTCCTTGATAAATAATACAAATTGAATATGAAAGTATTGGTATAATAAAAATTGAAAATTCAATGGACAAATAAAGATAATCTTGTGCAAAAGTTAAGGATAACAGTGCATATAATTAATAAAAAAATTAATATCGTGGGTAAATAAAAAATAAAAAACTAAAAACTTTAAATATTAAGATCATAAGATAAATAGAATTAAATCTAGATAATTACATAAAAATTAAAATAATGTCTTGAATAAAAAGAAAGAACTTAGCACAGTTGGAGTTTGTGCTACATGATGTACAAAATATTGAAGAAATTGTTCATATAAATTACAAAGAACCAAAAAATCAATTAACGATAAAAAAATGATCTAGTGATTTAAGACTGATTATGAACAAACAATATTGTCACAATCTATTTCCGAACCATGATCGGCGTACGAGGCGGACCATCTATGAGAGACCAACTCATCTCTCACAAGCCTAAGAGAATCAGAAACTAAACCCAGAAATTCATTTATCAAAACATTTCCATATAAAACCATTTATAAGAAATTATATAAGTGTACAAAATAGAAATATATGTAATTATAGCAAAATATGGTATAAGAAAATCAAATACAATGTAGGTGTATCGTAAAACAATGTAACCAAAACACAAAAGAATATAACTCAGTAACCCAATAGCATCCCGGTGCAGAACTCTAAAACAAAAAGAGAAACTCGACCAAAAGGACGTTACTAACAAAAAATACAGACACCTCACTGAGACCAAAAAATCAATTAACGATAAAAAAAAATTGATCTAGTGATCTAAGACCAATTATGAACAAACAATATCAACTCTCAAGGGAATTTGCTAGTTAGTACACCATTTGGTGAAGCAATATTCTCATCCTCCGCGTCATTTTTCTTCTTCTTTTTGCTGTTATCACCAGACTTCTCATTCTTATTCTTCTTAACCTTTTTGCTCTTGCTATTGGATTTTTTGCTTTTCTTTGAACGCATGCGAGCATCTTTCACCAGCAATATCAATATTTTTAACAGGAACACCACTCTTTTCATGCTTTTTAACCTCCAACAATTGCCTCCTCACTCTCAACAACTCATCAAATACACTAATCTTAATCTTCGCCAACAAAATCTTGTCAGGAATAACCACCACTATATCAACAAAACCACCTAACAAAACCTCAACAACCTCCTTCTGCAACGGATGAAAAGGTCTATGCTCATCAAGCAATATAGACACAATATGATAATTCACACCTTTACCTTAAACCTTATCATCAGCTCTAAAAATCTTACTCCTTCAAAACCCCAATAACAACACCCAACAACTTCAAACCCCAACCATTCTTCTTCAACAAAACGAAAACGAAGTGCAAAAATCTCCTAATCAACAAGTAAAACGTATCTAACCTGAGCCGATCAATGCTACTATATTTTTTGTTTTTAGGCTTCGCATATTGATGATAAATTTATAGTGAAAAACTTGAAACAACACAAAAAGATTGTATCGGATAGCATTAAGTTCACTAAAAATTTTATCTAGTTATCTATCATTTTAACAAATCTTATCGTGATAACTCAAATTGAAATAAGATAGAATTTTTAATTAATTAAAAAAATAAAATTTACTTTATAAATTTCAAAATAACAGATTTATAATTATGATTATATGATTATATTTGAAATAACATAAAATAAAATCTGTAAAATAAATAAAAAATTGAACCTAAATAATAAAAAGATAAATATAAGAATTTTTCAAAATAGATAAAATTTATATTTTTTTGTTGAGATAATTACAAATTATTTTAAATATTTAATAGATTTGTAATTATAAAAAAAAAGGGTTTATTTATAATTATAAAAAATAAATAAGGGTATAATAATCTATTTTTTTTTTCAGGATGTACATTTATATATGTTATGATTATCATTATATTAACCCGAGTGAAAGTAAAAAAATTATAACTATAATAAAAAATGTAAAAAATGATAAGTATTAGACAAAAAAGTCATTAAGTATGTTGATAGATTTTAATAATATTGTATCCAGTGTAAAAAGATTTTTTTTTATTCTTTACATTTGACTTAGTACTGTAAAAAGTTTAAAATTACTAAAATCTAATAATTTTGTTTCATTAAATATCGATACTCTTTTAGTTTTCAACTTTAAACATTTAGTAATTTTTTATCTTCAAATATTTAATACTGTAGTGGTCTTCATATAACAAGTTAATTAGCTCAAACCCCGTCTAGTTAAAACTTGAATATCTTTCTCATAAGCTAACTCAATTAAATGAGCCCTAGTTAAGTAAGTGAAAAAAGGGAGGCTTTACATATGTTACACAACGGCTCACCTAGCACTTCTACAGATCAGTGAATCTAAACCTTAATTATAGTTAACCATCACACCACT
>CAODLS010650362.1:0-21013 GCA_948243855.1 Flueggea neowawraea | reverse complement strand
TGAAATATTTTTCCGCTTTGTTACTAACTTTCTTTCGCAGCAATGTCAAACCAAGGTGGAGATAATGGAGGTGGTCATGTTAATGAAGCTAGATTACGTGAGGCTCATAAAGGAGAGTTTGCATGCTTTATTAGTACTATTGAGTCTATGAGGGAAGTATTAGAGCATATGGATGCAACGCTGTAAGTGGTTGAAAGAGCTGCACCAAATCATCATGAGAGGCAAAGGGAAGGTAGAAACCAAATACCTCAAATTCATGACTTGGATGATGAAAAATTTGATTACAATGAGTATGACAATGCCACTGTTGATGGAGTGGGTGTAATATCCCTCACAATTTGCGCGTGTTTGTTGGGTTTTGATTTCGTTTTCACAGGTGCTTGATTTGGAGTTTTGATTTCGGTTTTATTCATGATTGATTGTGATTTGACGTTCAATCTTTGATTTGAGTTTTGATGATGGATATGAATGATTTAAAATGTTGATTTGGAGTTTTTAATCATGACTGTGTCAGTATGACTCGAGGGTGTATGATTTTGATTTGATGCTCGATTCATTAGGTTGAGTTTTGGGGTGATAAATGTTACTGATTATGGATTGATTTGAGGTGTTTGATTACATTTGGATGGTTGTGCAATTGAACGTGTAACACCTCGCACGTTTTGCATGCGCTTCGCTTGTTTTTCGATCATGGCTTGGTTTGTGTTTGATCTTGATTCATTGATTTAAATCATTAATTCATGTTTTTGATGATGAAAAATGATGGTTTAAAGTTAATTCAAGGTTCCTTGATCATTTTTGGCCTTTGTGCAAACAAATAAGAAGTTTTCGGCCACGAAACATCATGTTTCTGCACCATACGGCCTGGGACATGCCCAAGAGTTTATGCATGTGCCTTTGGATGTGTCTTACATGTTCTACCCGTATCCTATATGTTTCGTCCGTGTCCATCCAAACCGAGGGTATTTGAAGGAATTTCGGTTGTACGCTAACCCTACCTCTATTTAAACCCCTCCCCACCTTGATTTATGTTTATTCCACCACTCTTTCACACTTGTTAACCCCAGAACATCTCACCCTTCATTCTTTGGCTTCCCATTTCATTTCTTTGGTTATTCAAGGTAAGATTCACATCTCTTTTTCATTCTTTACTTTCCTTTCATGGTTGGGTGTTTGGGTTTTGATTTGGATGAAGAAAGGTTTGAACTCTGTTGTGATTTTGGATGATTGAAAGTGGATTATGATTGACACGACCCATGTCTGGACCATGACCGGCGTACGAGGTGAACCGTCTATGGGAGCCCGACACATCTCGCATAAGCCTCAGAGTACATAATTTCTACCCAAAATCATGTTCAAATAAATAATAAAATCAAATAAAGGTTTAAACATCATTTAATAAAACAAAATATATATAATATCAATTGAGAAAAATATTTCAAATTAACAATATTTGAAATGACAGAAATAGTAACATAAATAATAACAAAACCCAAGATAACCCGGTGTGAAGCATCTAACAGACATACAAATAGGGCTCGATCAAAATGGAACTCACTGCCAAATCAAACAATGCCTCTCATATACCAAGTTTTAGGATTCCAATCCCTTAATAATTCTGGTTTACATGCTAAGGTCATAGTACGACAAAAACATATAATTTAAAGAGACACAGCCTCTGTGTCTGAAGCTATCATCCATTCACCTGGACGCCGAACGAATAATCTAACTCACGACCTATCGGTGAATGGCTAGTCTCCTCGAAAACTGAACTGAGCTGAAACAAAGCATTTGACAAATAGATCAAACACAGTAACTGTAGCAATGCAGAATATGCATGAAATGCAAGTGCATACTCTAACGTCTTCTGCGTCAGAAATCCTATTTTCATTGAAAATCTAACGCTAATCAAAATTCGGACCTGGCTGCACAATTGCAATTCAGTCTCCCAATTGTGCAAAATTCATCAATCAATACCCAAGGTATTTCTATTATCAAATCAAACCCCAAAACATTCAACATTCAGAAACTATATTTAAACTCCAAACTTGTAAAATATCAAGTTTAGTCCCTTTGGAAAATTAGCCAAAAAGTCCATTTCCCAATTCAACCAATAGAAATCAGTTTCAAACACCTACACTGACCATAATCAACCTCAGGAACTGAAATTCATGATTGGTTTCTCAAAAACAACTTTAACTCATCAGAAATTCCCACAAACCAGAACCAAACCATATCTTGGTCAATAAATCATCAAATCTCTTGATTCAAAGCTTGATTCATGTTAATCTAACCTTAACCAACCATAAACAATCACTATCTAACAACCTCTCCAACAGAAACATCAAATCCGAACCCTAGATGCAAATTCGGCCAAAAAGGAATTCTGAGATTCATGCATGAAAATGATGAATTAAGAGGAAAGGAAGGACGATCTTACCTCAAACAATCATCCTCTAACAACTGTCAGCCTACATCTCAACCGAATCACTCAAATTTGAAAACCTAGGTCAAATTGGACCCAAACGAGATTCAGAGATTAGAAGCTCGAAACGAAAGAAAAGAAGACATTAGATGCTCGACCTTACCTCCAGAGATGTTTAGGAACTTTATGAAAGCAAGAACAAAGTGACATAACCGATCTGAGAGTAAGAGAGTGAAAATGAACGGTGACGGACGAAGGTTGGGTGAGGGGTATTTATAAACCCATCTCGCCAAAACATAATGTTTCACTCATTTTCAACATTTTTGGGCTTATTAACACATGTTCTTCATCATGTACGCACGTAGAAGAACATCAACGTTCATAGATACTTCCGGCAGTGCTCGTAGATGGTGCTCAGAAAGTCTCGGCTCAATCTAGATCAACATCAACGTGTGTAGTTCCTCCCTATAGCACACGTAGATGGCTCAATAACCCACAGTTCATTCCCAGATCATAATCAATGCTCATACCACATGTACAATGCATGTAGACGACTATGCTTGTCCATTGTTCAAGTTCAGATGATCAATAGCGCGTGCAGAACCTCATCAACGCACACACACGACCTTGGGCACGTTCATGATCCATCCCAACTATGATCTACGCACTTAGAAGCCCTTCAACGTGAGTTAATGAACTCCATCACACCTTAACATGCACAAAACCACATTCCAAACTTAAAATCATAATTCCCATCATTGTCGGGACCTAACAATCACCAAAACCTACATAGATAACATCCTTAAACATTTTTCAAACACCAAAAATTACCTCAAGCTTTCCAAAATCAAATTCCCAAATGAACAAGGATCATTATCAATCAAATGACGTTCCACCAAAGACCTTGTTGGAATTGGTTGGAACGCTATAGAGAATTGATCGGAATGGGAGGGATATCACAATGATGGTTTTGGTTTAGTTTTATTGGATTGGATGTTTGGTTTGGTGAGTAGGAGTGGTTTAGACATTAAAGGATTGATTTTTATGGTGTTTGAGTAGATTTTTCCAATGGGTTTCAAGGAGCTACGGGTTTGATGAGAAAAGATGGTATTTTTGGGTTAAAAATTGATTGATTTGTGGATGTTGAGGTTGGATTACATTGGATTGTTGGTGGGTTTGATGATTTTGAATTGGGTCTTGATGAATAAAGGAGAATAGGCTATAAAGGTGACATTTTTATTGGTTTTATGTTGGTTTTCAAGGAAAGGTTGGATTTTTATGTTAAAGGAGGTTACTTTGACTTGGTTATTGATAGATTAGGTTTTTCTAATGTTGAATTGATTTGGGTTTGTGTTGACTGTGGAGAATTGTTGAGGAAAGTCGAATGGGTTCGATAAAGGTTGGATCTTTATATGTAAAGGTTCTACTTTTAAGTGCTTTCTTGATACAATTAGTTAGTGTGATGTTGGAAATGTTTTTAATTACATTAGAAGTTGTCGGTTTTGTTGTAATTGTGATGATTTCATCGTGGATCGAGGCGTGAATTATCGAGGCATGAATTATTAAAGGTGCGAACTTTATCGATTTAGGTGATTCATTTGACATACTTAAGATTGAATTTGGCTTATAAGAATTACGAGGAATCAGAATATGCGTTCGGATTCGATTTTCATCAAGTGGAATGTGTTTTCGACATTTTTGAAGAATAATTGGTCATATGGACCAATTTGTAATTTTGGAGACTTAAAGGTGTATTATATAGCTATGGATTATTTTTTAGGACCAATGGTAAATATGGATAAGTTTTAGGACTAGAATACAACTTTGAAAAGTTTGAGGACTGATATGTAATTTACCATAAGTTTGAGGACTGAAGTGTTATTTTATGTATGTTTGGGGACTAAACTATAATTTTCCTAAAGCTCGGGTTTTTCAGATTTAAGTGTAAGATATTTGTTGGAAATTGGATTTTCATCGACGTTTAGGGTTCAGGGTTTTTGCATTTACATTTCATGCATCTTTCATAATGCCATAGTATGATATTTGATTTCTATTATAAATTGTCAGTTTTCGATTCAGTTGGATATTAGTGGTGTATAGCTATCAGCCACCAGCGCATGTCAGGATTACTAGCTCGACGTCCAGGTGAGTGTGATAGCAGCTTCAAACACATAGACTGTGTCTCTTTGATATGTTTGGACTATTATTTGTAAATGGATTAATTAATGGCTCGGTAATTCGTAAAAATATGATTATATGTAATAAGGAAATATGGACTATATATATATTCTGTATCCGAATATTCAGTACTATTCAGTATATTATTTGTATGTTATTTGATCCGTATGCATGCTTGTATGCTTATTATCAATATATTCAGTTTGACTTAGGACACCTGTGTTGTGGGGGTTACCTATGTTGTTTGGGTAACCACAAACTTTGATATACCATTGTGAAGGCTCAGTTACTAGGGTTGTTAGAAAAATTCGGTCTATTGGATGGATAACGAAAGTGACTTGAGAAGAGAGAGAGAGAGAAAAAATCAACACAAGAATTTATAGTGGTTCGGGCAACCTTGTCTACATCCACTACATAAGTCCCACTTAGACTTTTTACTATCGATGATTGATTACGGCTTAATCCAACAAGGCCAATACATGAGGTTGATGCCGACTCAACACCTCCAAGGCCTCACAATGTTGTTTTTTACAGGTTCAGAACAAACCTCACTCAATGTTGTTTTATACTTAGGTTCACAACAAACCTCTACAATGTTGTTTTCTATAGGCTTACAACAAACCTAACTCACACTCTCAAAGTGTATACAATTGGTTAACAAACAATGAAGCTCTATGCTAGAGTTGAGTATTTGAAATTGAAGGTTCAACTTTGATCTCTAGCTTGAATTGATGTTTTCCTTGATGAAAATTGGTAGAAATTTTGGCTCTATAATTTCGTGTCCAATATGTTCTTGGTCTTCTGTTGATGTATCTATAGCTCTTTGAATCAATATGACCATTGGAGAGAAGAATATAGCCGTTGGAGTACATTTTTGCCCGTTGTAGCTTTCTGGGTTGATGATTCACTCGAGTGACACCCTTTTCTTATTCGAGTGATAAGATGCATAGATTACTCGAGTGACATCTTGAAATCTGCCTTACTCGAGTGATAAGCTTCAGCTCGTATCCCATTCCTCTGTTCTTCGTGCAATACTCGAGTGATGACTTCTGGTTACTCGAGTGAATTGAGGCATCTATTACTCGAGTAATGCATCTTTCGGACTCCCAGAGGCTACTGGATGCAATGGTCACTCGAGTAACAATTATAACACTTACTAACGACATCTCCAGTGGTACATTTTATTTTAAAGGATATATATAGAACATATTAAATTTTGAAGAGTGGAAATAAAAATCATCTTTAATGACACTCTTCAAATTTTACCGTTTTAGGTAGCCTTCAACATTCGAACTTTTCGTACGGATTTTCATTTTTGATAAATAATATTTTGGAGCTCAAGAAGATTATGCAAGTGCTAGTGGGATTCCAACCTATTTAGGATTCCATGATGCACTACTGATTCTAATAACTCTAGCATTTCATGAAAAAGATTAAAATTTAATGTTTTAGTTGTAAAGTATATTAAAAATTATATATAAATATATAATTGGTCAATAAAAAAATTAAAATTGTATTAGAACTTAAGTCACGTACTAAATATTTGAATGTAAAAAGTACCAAATGTTCGAAGATAAAAACTAAAAAAGTATCAATCTTTAATGAAACAAAATTATGAGATTTAGAAATTTAAAACTTTTTAGTACTAAATCAAATATAAAGTATCAAAAAAAAATTCTTTTTACATTGTATACAGTATTATTAAATCCATCAACATACCTAATGAGCTTTTTGTCCAATACTTATCATTTTTTGCATTTTTTTGTTATAGTTATGATTTTTTTCACTCTCATTCCAGTTAACATAATGATAATTATTATAAATTCTGTAAAAGAAAATTTTAACACATGATCAATTTTAAGTAACCATGTCTATTTTATTTGGTTGGTTTGATTTATCGGTTTAGTCATATTTAAGCACCATCCTCTAATAGCTAAAATTTAATACATAAATCTAAGTGTCTATTTGGCCGGCATTGAGATTAAAAACTCGTTGAGATTGCAAAACCGTGTTTTGGAGTTAATCGCAATTTTTAAGTGTTTGGTAATTAGGGATGTAATCGAGCCGAGGCGAGCTCGAACTCTGGGTGTTCATACTCGACTCGAACTCGCCCAGAGTTTAAGCTCGCCTCAGCTGAAAAGGTCTGAGCTTGAGCTCGACTCGAGCTTATAATTATGTTCATACTCGGCTCATTTTGTTCAATTGATGTTCGCGAGCTGCTCGAACTCGGCTTGCTTAAAACTTGTTAGCTATGTTCGCGAGCTTAGCTCGTTTAAAGCTCATTATACTTGGCTCGTTTTACAACTCATTTAAAGCTCGGTTTGGCTTGTTTTATAACTCATTTAAAGCTTAGCTCGACTCGTTCGACAAATCGTTATAGAGCTCAGCTCGGCTCATTCAAAAGCTCTAATTAAACATAAATTAGAATGCAATACACAAATAAATAATTATTAAAACAACAAAAACAGAATGCAATACACCAATAAATCAGTATTACAACAACCAGTATTTCGAGAACCCATTTAACCAAAACACTTTAACTAAAGATTACTCATAAATCAAGAACTGAATTACCAAACAAAAGGGGTTTTAAAAGGAAAAAAACAAAAAAAAGGTTCCTGGGTTCTTACAAGTTTGGTGTTGTTGCAGTTATTGAGGAGAGCCTTGGATCTAAGTCTTCAACATTTCTTAACTTGGAAATTAAACAACACAGATTTGGTGGGTGAGTGAAGAAATACTCAGACATGCAAAACATAAAAGAGAAAGGATTGGACTTTTGTTGTTGTTGTTGTTGTCATTGCTCTTGATGACAGTGAGGGAAGCTAAGGGGAAGGACCAAAGGAGTGGTGCTAACTTCTTGTTGTGAGAGAGCGCGACGACGGTGAGAGAGACCTTTGGTGGGTGAGAGTCGACGATTAAGAGGTTGAGAGCTTGAGAGAGGCAACAAGCTGTGAGAAAGAGTGACGACGGTGAGAGAGAGCTTGAGAGAGGCAGCAGGCGGTGAGATAGAGCGACGACAGTGAGAGAGAGCTTCAGAGAGGTAGCAGACGAAAGTGAATGAGAGGCGGCGAGAGTAAGTGAGAGTACGATTTAGGGTTTGTGAGTTCAGATTGTTATTTGTGATTGAATGTCGACGAATTGGGAATTAAAAATGGGATGGGATTAAAACGATGTAGTTTTGGCTGAAAACTGTAGTTTTGTGTTAAAAATTTTGTAAATTGTCTTAAAAAATTTGTCGTTTTGACACTATAAGTGTACATATTTTTAGAGATAATAACTAAACATAAGATGGAAGTTCAATATTTTTAAAAATGATCAAAAACTCTAATATATATATATATATATATATATATAATATAGTTTAGTGTGTATGTTACTTAATGAGTTAATGTTAAAAATATTTTGTGTATAATAATACTTGATCTAATTTAGTGTGTATGTTAACCAATACTTGAACTAATACTTTAGGTGTACAAAGGTGTACAACATGAACTATTTTTATAGTTGTAATTTAAAGATTTAAGTGGTTAATAAATAATAATAATAATACTTGAACTAATGTTCAAGAAATAATAGTATTTGTGTATTAGACTACTTAATGTCTTTCAAGAAACAATAATATTTAGTGTATATGTTACTTAATGTTAATAATATTTAGTGTGTACTAGTTTAGTGTTTGAGGTTTAGTGTACGGAGTTTATGGATATGGTATAGTATATAGACTTTGCAAGTAGTTTAATTGAGTTTATAATATAGACTTTATGGTATTACACCTTTGCACACCTAAATTTCATCTAGTGTACACCTTGGTACACCTAATTTTCATATTGTACACCTTCGTACACCTAAATTTCATGTAGCATACACTATTGTACACCTTACTTTCATGTAGCGTACACCATTGTACACCTAAATTTCATGTAGTGTATACCTTTGTACTCCTAAATTTCATGTTGTGTACACCATTGTACACCTAAATTTCATGAAATTTTTAGGTGTACACAATATAAAATTTAGGTGTAGAACATGTTGTACACTTGCGTACACCTTCTGGAAAAATCATATATTTTGTTATAAACATGTTATTTTCCCTTAAATAATTCGTTAAATTATTAAATTTAAAATTATTACCTATATTTTAACATAACGAATAAAAATTGTTCATGTTACATATTAATAATTTAGAAGAAGAATAAGATTACATAATATTTAGTGAATATTCCTATATAAATGAGCCCAAAGTCGAGCCAATTTTTATATATGAACCTTTGTACATCTAAATTTTTTATTTTGTACACTTTAGCATACAATAAATGTTGTAATATCATAAGAACTATATTAGTGAATAATTATTTCACTATTTAAATTTGTCAAATTTTATGTGCTAAATAAATTGTTAAATTATAAAAATTGAAATTGCTTACATATAATACAACATAACAAATAAAAATTGTTCATGTTAAATTACATATTAATAATATAAAAGTATAATAAAAAATATATAATATTCAGTATATATAAGTAAATATATTCTTGTATAAATGAGCCTCAATTCGAGCTTCTACACGAGCCTTAATCGAGTATGTTTACGAACACATAAACGAACTTGTTCACGAGCTATATATTTGAGCCTATTAACGAGCTACATATTCGAGCCTATTCATGAGTCTGCGGATGTTCATGAACGTATTATCGAGCCTATTCATGAGTTTTTTGAGCCAAACTTTGGGATATTCAAGATCGGCTCGTTTATTAAACGAGCTTAATTTTTTGTTCACGAACAGGCTCATTTATTAACTAGCCAAGCTCGAACGAGTTTTTCTTGAGCCGAACTATAAGCCGCTCACCAGTAACTTGACTCGTTTACACCCCTCATGGTAATAACTTAAAAACAACGATGGGCAATCGGAATATCCTGTCAAACTCCGTTTCAAAAAGACAAAGATTTTTTTCACCGCAAAAAATTAAAACCATCCACCATAGTTTTTTAATTCGTAAAAGGCATTTTTATACAACATTATTTTCCAATGATCATTTATTAATAACACGTTTGCAAACCACAACACCAAACATACCTCAAGTGATATAATTGCTTGGTCCAACTCAATTCTTCTACCTAGTCGATGGACTGACTATACCAACTCCCACCATTACATATATATATATATATATGTAAACTATAAAAATGATATAAAAAAATTATAAACATTATTTATATATATATATATATAGTTTACATATAAAAAAATTAATCAATTAAAAATTATATATATATATATATATATATAGTTTACATATAAAAAAATTAATCAATTAAAAATGATATCAATTGATAATATCTACGATACATGACAATGACACAGAATCACGGGCTGAACTTCAAAAGAAGCAGTCCGTCCTTTTTCCAAATTACATGTTAAGACAATTGTTCCTTTTAATTCAACAATCCTGATCTTATCAAATTGCTGAGCGAATACATGAAATGATCAGAAACTGGAAACGAAAAAACTGGAGGCAAGCTATTTGTTTTGAACTATAGATAAAACTCCTTCAGCCCCACCAAGACAACCAATAATATTACATTTTGTATAACAAAAGTTGTCAAATCAGACATGACCAGTTGAAGTATGAAGATGAAAAATTAGAGAAATGAAACCATTGAAGTATGTGATCCTAGATTTTATAAATTTTGAGGTTGCCCAAGAAAACACTTACAGTTGTACTGAAGAAGGATAAGAAGCACCATTACATCATCGTGAAGTTTTCTTTCCATAAATGCATCATCAAATATGGACGAAATGACTTCTGGCAACACCATGTGAAGAAGGTTAAGAAGCACCATTACTTCATCGTAAAGTTTTCTTTCCATATATGCATCATCAAATATGGACGAAATGACTTCCGGCAACACCATGCAAGGCTCTTCTGCAAAATCACTACCCCGTACTACTTGAAACTGTCAGGAAAACAGGCGATAGAAGAACGTAAAATAACGTAGAGATATCAATCACACACAATAATACAAGATTTACGTAGTTTGGTCAATCGACCTACGTTCACGCACCAAGAGAGCAAACGATTCTTTATTCTCTTTGAAACAAGCCAAAAAGTTTACACAAGGCTAACACTAGTCTTACAAGCTTACACCAAGTTTACAAGCCTACCCTAGCTTACAACCGGCCACCAAGGGCCTACACGGCAGTCCAAAGACTTATTTGGCCATCAAAGACATCCAATAATATTCTCAAGCCACCTATTTGTATGTTTACATGAATGTAATTCAAAATTAATTAAGAAAATCCTAAAACCAATCATAAACTCGTCCAAAACAGGACACATGGTTATAGGATGCAAGACACGGTTGAGACCCATCAAGACACGGCCTAAAACACGCGTCCGTGTCTTGAAAACACGGATCTGGTCATCACACAGTCGTGTCCCAGGCGGAGTCTTCGATTGGTTCGCCAAAACTTGCTATTTTCTTCTCCAATCCGTCTCACTTTAATATCAACAGAAACATCATCTTTTTGCCACTTTGGCTAATGCATTTGATGACATCAACCTCCCAGATGTTATGCACTTTCAAATGACTTCAAGTTGGTGAATACATGACAAATTGTCACCTATTTTGATTAATATTTATATTGAAGTTTTATTTATATTCTGAATCTTCATTATTCTCTATAAAATACGAAGGAACCAACTCTATCTATTAAGAGATAAATTATAAAATATCTTTTGATATTATACAACAACAAAAAGTTCTTTTGAAAAATACAATATAACATTACTTCTGCAAAGAGCGATACGTGTCGTTTCTGATGAAAGCTCAAAGGAGATTGTCTATGAGAAAAGATATGCCAATATTGATTGTTTAGATTTAATAAATTTTTGAGGGAAAAAAATATATTTACCTTCATAAGCAAAGAGCCGATCATCGTCAAATTTGTTAGAGAAATAGAGACCATGTGGATATAACGGCTCAAAGGGATGGTTGAAAATTTGATGAAGTTTTATTGGGGTCGGTTATACAATGATGTGTTATTTTCACACACAAATACCCTCAAAACAATTTTCTTAAATACCACTTTTATTGGAGCCAATGCATGCATATTATAATATATATAATATCGAGAAATGCTTTATTTTTCAGAAGTGTATCATTGCAAAATTTGGGGCGTATTTAGAGCGTATGCTAAGAAATTGTATTTTTTTTAAATAAAGTGTGTGTTTGAATTTTTGAAAATAAAATAATGTGTGGGAGTTTTAGTAAAATGAAATAGGAGACATCGTATCATTTTTCCAGGGCGCGTTCAATAAATTTTTATTTAAAATACATTATGCAAATTTATTAAACTAACTTACAAATTAGTGGATTAGAGAAATAAGCCTCTACTATTCAAGATACTAAATAACTCTACTTTTTAATCTTTATTTTCTAATTTTTTTTAAAAAAAGAGCTTTTATAATGACTCAATTTAATTACTTCCACTAAAATCGAAAATCGAACCTTTGATTCTTAAAGTTCAATAACAAAGAAAATCGAACCTTCAATTCTTCAATAAGAGAGTAATCTCCAATACAAAAAGAAATACAAATCTATTGTAGAACGCAGCTAAAAAATATTCTATGCTTGTGAACGCAGACGAAAAATTTCAAAGTTTTAACAGTTACTATCATTCTAGTTAAGGATTGTGCCCTTGGGTGGTGTGAGGGGCCACACACAAATGACTCACCTTCCTTAGTCTCGTTGTCATGTCTTCACCTCATACGTTATGTACTTATGGTGCTTAGTAAATGAGGGTTGAGGTCACCCAAATTTGAACATTAATTACCCGAATTACCTGGCATCTATCTTACACCTCTGCGGATATACATGTGTCTTTCATGCATGCACTTCTATGAATTTGTTAAACAATATACGTTGAATAAAAAAGTTAAATTAACATAACTTTTTATCACAATATTGAAAATTTAACAAAAATGTACAATATTTGATTCTGATATTAGTTTTATTATCCATTAAAAGCTTTGTTTCGTTATTTTTTTGTCATAGGTCATAAAAAAATAGATTTTTTTTTGCAATAAAAGTGATAAAAATATTAAACATTGTGATAGTAATAATTTAAAATGTGAAATGTTGTAAAAAATGTTATCTTCATTTTCTAAATAACAATTTGTTGTGGTACACAATTGATACTATCGTGGTTTGATACAACATGTGAACGTCACTCATACCAACATTTTAATGACAAAATTGTTGGCTCTGGCTTGGGAAGATCCGCCTTAAGCGTGGGTCTAGTGAAGAAACACACAAGTAGGTCTGCTACCATATCTTTGCCCAAAACCTTAAGGTAATGGGTCATGAATCAATGTCACTTATAAGTCCATCACACACACCACAACTCTCCAGTGTGGGACAACTACTATTCACACTTTTATCCTAACAATCTCTCCCTCAAGTGTGAATCTCTTCCACATCGGGCTTAGGTCTGCTTCCCTGCAACGAAAACCTCTCAGTATTGCGAATTTCTTTTTGGGCCTCTTCAAGTATTAATGTGGAATTTTTAGACCAATAGCTCTTTCTATGACTCCACTCATATACGAGCTGGTCACACTCACACCAGACATTCCACAAGGGTTTCAGCAGTCAACACAACTCTTCACCGTTCACGTGTTCGCGCATGACCAAGGTGTTACCAAGAGTTTCTCTCATGACTCCACCATTCTGTCTACGAGTTTTTTTGGCCGCTCACACAATAAATCTGGGTTACACCAGTCAATACAACTATTCACTACATTACCGCACTCATACCGGACCACCACCACATCATACTTGTCATTGCATGTCCCAACCAAACCGTTGGCTCTGATACAAATTGTTGGACCAGGGGGAGTCTTGGGAAGATCCGCCTCAAGCGTGGGCCTAATGAAGAAATACACAAGTAGATTTGTCACCACATCTTTAACCAAAACCTTAAGGTAATGGGTCATAGGTCAATGCTACTTATAAGTCCTTCACACACACCACAACTCTCCAATGTGGAACAATTATCATTCACACTTGTATCCTAACAAAAACTATCACAGTTTTAACAAATGATAGTAACAAAATTAATGTTACGCCTATTTTTACTTTTTTTTTTTATATTTTTACTTTAAACGTTATTATAAACGTATTAAACGTAATGCTAAAAAAAGAATGTTGAGTCCGATGAGAATGGCATGTTAATTACTGTACAACTATATCGCCAAGGAAATAATCCTCGTAGGCACAACTAATATGAGTTTTGAAGGGGCACTTAGCGTATTTTGCACAAAACTTATAGTTCCAAAAAATTATTTTTTTCATTTAAGTTACTTATTGGTTAAGAAGACATTGATTGATAATATGGCATTTGGTGGATCACATAAATTTCAAAGGAGTTATAAAGAAGAAAAAAATAGAAGTTGGATTTGAGAAAAATATAGCAAACCGAGTCGTCTCACCATGCCACTGATGCAAAATCCAAACTCACTGATCTTCTCGAGACTTGTCATTTTGTCTTGACCAAGCCCCGTTAACTTTACGTGTGGCATAATTTACAACATGCCAACTTCTCCGACCGCCATTGTCTCAGTTTATGTATATATATGCAACCTCTTCAAGTAGTTTGCTAGCTAATTAATAGTGAGTTTAGCTTTTCACAAACCAAAGAAAACTTCAAACCAAATCAACAAGATGGTCGAATTGCACGAAGAGCTCGACCCTTCGAGCCCCATGATCAGTCAAGAAGACATGGAGGATGACGAAGCGGAAGAAATTAGCTACGATGACTTGAAGAAACGAATGTGGAAGGATCGTATGCGAATGCAAAAGATGAAAGACAAGCTAATCCATGAAGAACCGGAGTCGTCACAAGCCAAGCTAGAAGCGTCGAGGCGAAAGAAGATGTCAAGAGCACAAGACTCGATTCTTAAGTACATGGTAAAGATCATGGAAGTTTGCAACGCACAAGGCTTCGTCTACGGGATAGTGCCGGAGAAAGGGAAACCGGTGACCGGATCATCAGATAGTTTAAGAGAATGGTGGAAGGAAAAGGTGAGGTTTGATCGACATGCTCCTTCGGCCATTGCTGAGTTTTTGCCTCAGTTAGGGCATTCAAGTGATCTAATTAGTTCTGGTTCTATAATGTATCTACTTTATGACCTTCAAGACACTACTTTAGGGTCTTTACTTTCTGCTCTTATGCAACATTGTACGCCCCCACAAAGGAGGTTTCCATTAGAGAAAGGGTTAGCACCTCCATGGTGGCCCACGGGACAGGAATTATGGTGGGGCCAGCAAGGTTCTGCACAAGAACATGGTGCTCCTCCTTATAGGAAGCCTCATGATCTTAAAAAGGCATGGAAGGTCAGTGTTTTAGCTTCTGTTTTGAAGCATATGTCTCCGAATTTCAACAAAATCAGACGGCTTGTGAAGCAATCAAAGTGTTTGCAAGGCAAGATGATTGCTAAAGAAAGTATTAATTGGTCTAAAATTGTGAATCAAGAAGAAGTTTTATCAGATCTTACTGAGAAATGCCTCATAATTTCTGAGCCAAACGAAGAGGAGCAACGAGAAAGCGACCTAGACGGGAAGAGAAAATGCGTTTTTGCAGGTAGAGAAGCGGCTACTGATAAATTTTATGCTTGTCAGAATATAGATTGTCCTCAGAGCGAAGAAGGGTTGGGATTTGCTGACAAGAATTCAAGGACTACTCATCAGTTAATTTGTGCATTTCGGACAGAAGAAAGTGATGGAGAATCAGATTCATCTGGCGGCAACTACCCTTTTCCTGATGTACCCATAATTAGTCCTGATCAGACTCTTCCAGCAAGTTCAACAATGGATGTTAATGAGATTAACATGTTAAGTGTGGCGGATTGGGCTAACTTGGAGCTACCAAAGGCTAATGAGCACTTGGGAGAACCATCTGGCAGCAAAATTGGAGACTATTCAAGCGACTGGAGTTATGGCATTGACGACTTGGCATTGGCCCCGACATTTGATCAGAGCCAGAGAGAAGACAGAGACATAATTCTTTATGCAATGCAACAGATCATGAGTGATCAAGGATTGCCTTCAGTATGGGATTTGGGATATGAAGAATGAACCAAATCATGTTGAAGAATAAAGTAACTTTCGATACTGTTCTTCTACTGCTATGATTAGAGTATACAAACAAGGAAATTAGAGTTTGCAGTAAAGATTGGATAGGCCTTCTAGAGGGTTTTGAACTTCGTTTTTGGAATTCTGGTTTCTTCTGTTTTTTTTTTTGAGCTGTTTTTGTGTAATCTTAATTAGTGTCCGCTTCTGTATTGTCCAAAAATGGCTGGTTACACTAGCATGTATAGTGCAGTGCGTTTCTCAATCTCTATTTTCTTTTTCGTTTTTACATTATCTCCCACCGGAAAATAAACTCTTTGAGTCTTTAGTGGATGAGACAATTCCAGTACCACTAACCTACAATTCTTCTCAAAAAATTTGCTATATATGTATATATATTGTTAATCTCTAAAACAAAATAAGACCTTTTTGTTGTGATTCTTTCCTCACAAAATTAATGCCATGTATGTACATCTTTGAAGCTTCTTTTTTCTTTTTCCATTTTTTGAATCATTAATTAGTACTGACCATAAAAACTATGCCTTTGAGGTATGCAATTATCGTAATCCACTGTTGCAGTGGCACAAGAGTTACCCTTTTTGAACTTGTTGTTTCTGCTCCTAACTTCCACCTCCACCGCAAACACTGCACAAACCGGTCTGTGATCGGAAAATCTTGACGCTCCACGGATATATGATAGTTGTTCGATACCACTGCCCCGCCATAATATTCTGTCACACCTGAAATTCCACAAACCGGTCATTTTTCCTGTTTCCAGCTACACTGAATGTAATTTGCGTAAGAATTTACAAATTATTTACATTAAAATATCGAGAATCCAATTCTAGTCAAGTAGTTTATATATACTCCAAAAAAGAAAAATTACCATGCAGGGGTCCGTCGTTTTTTCTTAGATTTGACAGTTTCTCCAGCATAAGAATCTGAATTCTGAGAGTATTGTAAGTGGGAGCAAACAAGATTCTTCCTTCTTTGAACCCTTTGAATACCCTCGCACCTTCTCTTTCTATATTCAACTGCACTCCACAAGTTTATTAGTTAGATTTCAATTTACGTAAGAGTTTTTAACGTAATTGCATTATTCATTATTTGTCAATTATTCTTATTTAGAGTAATTTTAAAACATTTTAGATAATATAATATTATATATTTTTAAATTAAGTTTTAAAAAACACAATAAAAAAATTATTGCACATGCAGATTATTTAGAAGGGTGAATTTTCACTCAAAATAATGTTACGGCCATAAAAAATGAAGTCGCAATTCGTATTACACGTCTTAATTTTGTCTTGTCATATTGTCTTTCGCATAATATTATACTTGATTATACTTCACATAAAATTATCAAAAATAAAATTGGTATCAATTATGTCATATCGTAATCGATTACTATATAATTGTTTTATAGAGTCAAAAAATTACCAACAAAACAGATGTATATTCCATATATTAACTAATATATTTTATATTTAACAATATTAAATATATTATCATAACACTTATAAAAATTAAGATGTGAAAAAATATTTTTAAACACTTTTATCCTTCTTTTCAATTCTAAATAATTGTAATTATTAAATGACATGGTGTTATAATTCTTATCATCAGTTATAAAGAAAGGATAATTAATTAAAAAAACTTTTTATTTTAATTATCATCAACATGGATAGAATTTCATTTCTATGTACCGCTACACTTACTAATATATTTAAAATTATTTAAATAAATATTTATCTTTATTCTTTTTTAATAATATCTGACACAAAAAAAATATTTATCTCTATTAGTTAAATATTAGTATAATCAGCACCAATCATGTTCTTTTTAATATATTGGTATAACCCTATATATATATATATATATATAATACAAAGAATTTGAATAAAATAAATAAAATAAAAATAAAAAAGTCGTATATGAGAATTTGAGTCAATTTGGGTAAGAGGTTAGTAGTGGTTGTATGCTCTGGAGTTGACAGTTGTGGACATCTCATATGAGTAATAGTTATCTTGATTTGTGGAGTTGTTTTATTTGTGTTAACTGTTTTTTATCCTCCTTAATTGAAGGAAGTTGACATATTCTTTCTATATATATATATAAGGAGGGATCTATCTATACTAAGTGTAATTTTTTTCCGAACGGACCTATTACTTCCAGCTGGAAAAGGCCAAAACAAAGGAAAAGTCAATGAAAAAAGAGAAACAAGTTTTGTATACGTTTGTTCTTTTTTTTTTTTTTGAAGAAAGTGTAAGTTTGTTCTTGAGAAATCCAACAAGTGCATGTGGATAATAAATCTGAGAAACTATAAGATCTTCGAAGAATTGAAATATCATAAAAAAATCTAGCCAAATCAACCGAGGAAAAGACGTAATAGTTATTGTCATACATTAAAAAAAATACCTTTAAAAGCAAATCCTATTAACTGTCGTATTTATGCAATTCTTGTCTCTTTTTTTCTTAATTTTGGAACAAATTTTGTAATTAGACTAACTTTTTTTATATGGACATGACATAGGCAAAAGCTAATTTGATGGATTAGGACTTATTATATATATATATATGTGGTGTAACCAAAGCAGCGGATCCAAGGTAAAGAATTGAGGGTTGACCTAGAAGACACTTTTTTTTTTGGCGAAACCTAGAAGACACTTTAATGCATGTTATTTATGCATGCACCGTGGAAAGAAAAATAGCAACAGTCAGCTTGCCTTATGGATGCACAAGCACATACTGCCAAAACGGAACAGTCGCCCGCATCTTCACAACACTTATTGCGCTTAATTATTTAAGTTATTGGATCCATAATCAATATGTCCATGCTTAGTTAGGTCTAAAATGACCCGTTGTTGGTAAAACAAGTATGGACCAATTATGATGATTAACATGAAAAATGGAATAGTTTTGGCCCAATCTACATTAAGGTTGGATAAGAAGAGCAATTTTCTGACGAAAGGTTGCCATTGGCAATTCTCTTGAAGCATTGCTGCTACTATGTACTTCCGGTCGCAACTCATAGATCTTTCAAGTGGTATTCTTAAGCTGTCTAGGGAATCCTAAAGTACAAGCATGATCTGTCAGTGTTAGCCAGAATACTCTGCACATTATGGTCCATTCTTTTCATCCATAAGGGGCATAATAGTTACATAGTTCTGTATATGCTTGTACAATCACTTTTCATAAGTAGTTGCTTAGCTGGGACATTTTAATTTCAGAGGAATGAGCTTCTTTGTGATCTCCTTCGTGAATGGGACCTTTCTTGCCCTGCCTTGCTGCTTTTTATCCATTGGAACCAATTTTTTGTTGCTTTAAGATTTCTTTGATCATTTTATTTTTATGTCAGCTACCCCTCTCATGTTGAACATAGATTCATCATTTCCATTTCGTTGAGCCTTGGAGTTCTCTTTACTACAAGTGCTTTCTTATAACTCGTAGATATTAATTCTTGCTTCCCTGGATCTTCTCCTCCATCTACCAAAGGACTTCGTTCTCTCTCAAAAGAACCGCTCTTTACGGTGCTCAGGAATGCAGGAGGAATGGATTTTGAAACAATTTCCACCTATGACGCCTCACAAACAATTTTCATAGAAAGAACTACGTATCTTCCTGAGATTTTTCCCAATAAAATTTCAGGTGAAACCCTACTGTTATTAAACATTTAATATTTAGTGAAGAGTAATTAAAGTCACATTGCTGCCTTCCAATTCAATTGGATGGCGCATATATATTTATATATACTAGTAAATTTGACACGCGCATTTTTGTCACTAAATTCACATAATAAAATATAATTTATTGAGTTAATAAAGATAAAAAAATTGTTCATGATAGTGAAATAACACAATAAATAATAATTAATATATCACATAAGTATATCAAAATTAAAAAAATCCAAATAAATGAGTATTATAATTTGTTTTTTTAAATAATTTTCTTTGCATGTTGTCCTCATATTCATCAATTTGTTATTTTTCCCTCTTGTTTAGCAATGCATTTGCTTCTATCATTGATTTATCTCATAAGTTGTGGCATTCATTATTTCATATAAAAATATTATTTTTTGCTTTATTTTATCAATTATATAATTTATAATATTTATATTACGTAAACAAATTCCTATCTTAAATGCTTATAGAAGATAAATATTATAAAAAATGAAAGAAAACAAAAAAGTATAGGTTTTTCATTCTATTTGAAATTTTAAGAGAATAAAAAGCTAAATTAAACTGAAAAAATAAATTCAGTTAGTAGGTGTGGTTCACATAATTGACTCCCATTTTTCCAATCTGGACAAACCACTTGCTTCTTGCCACATATGTTGCACGTTTGATGTTTATTGTTTTAAATTGAGATAATAAAATAAAATTTTATTGATTAATAAATAAAAGAATTTTTCATGATAATAAAATGACACAACAAATAGTAAATACTATAACGCATAAGTATATCTAAATTTTAGAATTTAAAACATAAACAAATAATCCAATTTATTAGTTTTTTCTTTAAAAATTTTATTGGCATATTGTCCTAATTTTTATACATTTGATGTTGGCTCCTTTTTCCTTTTTTTTTTTTGCGATGCATTAGTTTCTCACCATTTGTATGCTCTACATCTAACTTTATTTGTATGTTTTTGATGGGTTTATCATTTTATATATTTTTTCATCTTTTTCTCTTGAGTTGTTGTGTTTTCTTCGATAAATCTAAATTTCTTGAATTTTCTTCAATGTCATGTTTTTATTTTGTAGATTTCAATTAGTTTCATTTTCTCTTACACATTTAGTTAATCATTTACCAAATGTATTTTTTTAGTCTTTTTCATATTGTAATTTATTTACTTATTAATTAATAAAATTTATAATGAGATAATCATCTATGTTTTGAATGGATATAGATTATTAAACATTAAATAGATATAAATCATAAATATATTTAATTTACATGTATTTATTTCTCTTTAATGTTTTATTAGATTATTGTTTTTTCTTTATTCGTTTATTGATTTTGATATTAATTATTTTCATACAAAAATATATGTAAATCATCTTTCTTTTTTCAAATATATGTATCATAGTTTAGGACTTCATGGATAATAAGTTATAACAATTTGATGTATTTTTTATATCTATCAGTAGCACGTAAATGTTGTCTTCCTTTTGTTGCTTTCAAACTGTATAACAAAAAATGCTTGTGAAAAGACTATATTAAAACAATAAAAATAATAATAATTATTTATTAGCTATACTAAAAAGAATAATTGTTAAATT
>CAODLS010650361.1:0-13732 GCA_948243855.1 Flueggea neowawraea | reverse complement strand
TACACCGGGATATTGTCGGGTTATTGGGTTACCTTTATACTTTGATGTATTTTGGATTTATTACGATATTCATATATATGTTTTGAATATTTCATATATGATATATGTTTATCTTATCGTATGTTTTAAATAATAAATGTTTTGATTAAATAAATGTTTTAATCAATTGAATTTGGGTAGTAAGTTATGAACCATGAGGCTTGTGCGAGATGGGTCGGACTCCCATAGACAGTTCGCCTCATACGCCGGTCACGGGCTCGCTACGGATCGTGACAAACACGAACACGACCCATTTAATAAATGGGTTGACACGACACGACACGACTAACCCGTTTAATTAAATGGGTCGTATTTTTTATTAAAATTTGACACGATCCGCCAATCCATTTAACCCACTTAACCCATTTATGACTCATTTAACCTATTTAACATTCAATTTCCAATACAATTCAAATTAAAAATGCAATTAAAATTAACTCAAAAAAAGTTTGTGACACTGTGAGTCGATGACTTAGTGTTGTACTTGTATAGAGTGTCTCAAATTGAATATCTCATATATGTTGCATATATTATATATATTATATAATTTATAAACGGGTCGTGTTGACCCGCGAACCCGTTTATAATCGACCCGTTTATGACACGAACCCGTTTAAATCCAATCCTAACCCGCTAAATTTACGTGTTACGCGTGTCGTGTTATCATGTCGTGACCCATTTTGACACCCCTAGTTTAGGCCCCAACAACATTCTTTTATAGCATATTATTCATTGCTAATCTCAATTTATCCATTCTAAATAATTCATTGTCAAATTGTTAACTAGGTCATGGCTAATTATTTTTTTTTCTTGTGCTAAAAGAGTCAAGGATTAAATCTTAAAAATAAGAATGTATATTCTTAATCACTTAAATAAATTTGAATCTACTAATGAAATTGTAATGTATTGGCACTGAAATTAGAGTCAACTCCAACGTCAAAAAATTAAAAGTTCGAAACTTTAAACTTGTGGGACAATTAAATGACTTATCAAAAAAAAAGTTTAAACCAAACTAATCTAATAAATCACTTTCTTTTACTTATAAAAAGTAAGCGATCACTTAGAATATTGTAGCATTAATAAGTTTCTAAAATTTCTTTGACCCAATATTATTTAACACAATTCCAGTTTTTTATCCATTGGAAAAAGGAAAAAAGCTTGTAGCAGCTGATCAAACCCAGAACTATTAGAAAACAAAAATTTACAGGCCGAAAGACAAGAATATTCGTACAATTTAAAAGAAAAACAAATTGAAGAAATGGGATAGACTGGCAGTCTCGAGATTCTGTGGTGGAAGAAGGACAATTTGAAAGGCTAAGATGAAGGGACCATCAGCTTTGAATAATAGCCTAAAAGCCGGTTTCTTAATTCCAGACCAACAATTATACAAAGCAAAACATCAAACCTCAAAGTGAGATTTGTCTATTATATCACTTCTGGTGCTGCTGGTCGGTTATGTTTTTATTCACCTACATTTATTATACACACTTGTACAAACAATACCTATAAAAAATAATAATGCAAATCTTATAGAGAGAGTTTACGATTGTCAATTTCTGATACAATAATACGATTTGTGAATATACGATTATGATACGATACAAATGACACAAATTAAATTTTTGTAATATTTATATCATATATAATAATGTGTGATATATAAATGTATGACACAATTATAACACGTCTAATACTAATTGATACATCCGTCTCAATCTCAATTAGGACCGTAAGCAAGGTGATATTTTAGGGTCCTTTGATAACATTTATTTTTAAAAGAACTTACATATATTGAAACAAATCAATACCTAATTTTTTAGTTATTGGAAATTATAAAATATAAATAATTTAATAAATTGAACAATGCTAAAAAATTAATATAGCAAAAGTAGTATTACACTATTTAAATATTTTTCTTGCCTTTCGCAGTATGCAAATTTACTAATTAAATTTTTATATTCAGTATGCTTTAATGTATTATTTTTAATTAATAATATAGTCACTCTATATAGTATTTCTTAAGACAATGTAGAATCCAAATACGTCATCACCATCAATATCCAAATGGTCATCATGTTTCGAAAAATTACTTAATTGAAGACCTGTTTTTGCTAATTAGCATCATTTAAAGTTTTTTTTTTTAATTTAGATATAATTTAGAGCTTTAAAAGACAACTTCTATCAGGTTATAATGAGGACCCAATAATAAAATTAGGAGACAACATTACTTTATCAAGATATTTTGAGAGGAAAAAATGGTTTTTTAAAAATCTAGAGATAAATTCAGTGTCTAATGATTTTTTTTTCACATATTGTTTAATATATAATATTTTAAACTAATACTTGTGGCCCCCTTGAATTTGGGGACCCTAGCTAGTGGCATACCTCGCCTTATAGGAGAGTCGGCCCTGTTTATGGGTCATTTAGATTACAATGAGTATTTTTAGGTCACAAGATTTGATAAAGTTACAAGTTGGAGTTTTCAAAATGTAAAATCTTATTAAATTTTCTAAGCAAATAAAAATTAGCTCTTCTTATCTCTCAAATAATATATACTTTAATGACTATAATTACTACTAAAAATGGTAATAGAGTAGTTTCAAACTTACTTTTACATGGTTTGATTAGGCTATATAGCATGTTCGAACCCCAATCTTTGTGCGCATAGTGAATGCCGACTTCTGCAAATTATACCCGTCTCTTGATGTTGCTATATTAATAGAGCTAATACTTGTGCTGACGGTTCACTTGATCTAATATATTTACTAATAAGCATGAAAATTCAAACAAAAAATAGTAGGAAACATCTCGTTGCAATTACTTGAACCTTCCTTTTCCGTTAAAAAAATGAAATGAAATTTTAAAAAACTACATTAACCTCCATTAGTATAACAAATCTTCTCCATTTCTTATTAACTTAAATTTGACTCAATACCAATCGTCTAATGCATATACTGCAAATTGTGAGGTGGGGGGGAAATGTTTTTCCACATCTAAAAATTAAATTTGCTTTTGGTAATGTTGGAAAAAAAATCTCATGAAGTGGGATTTTCACTTGGTTTGGGCATGCGGGAAAAGCACTCTCACGTGCTACCCACCACAAACTCTTACAAACTAGCAATAAAAAACATCAAATTGTTTATTATAGGAATAATTTCTTGCTTAGAAAAATTAATTAATTGACTTGATTAGCAGTTTTTTGTTGGACTGAAGCTTCAAAGTCTTGTTAATTAATAATTAAAAAGAAAAAAAAGTAGCACTCAGTGGCTGCAATATTGCATCACAAGCAACAAAAAGGAAAGACTCTAAAACAAATTGAAATAATAATAATAATATATATTTTGTGCACCAGGTTGAAAAAAAAAATTTGGTTCAATGATTGTGTATTATATTATTAGTGCCAAAAGTACGAACCAATTAAAATATTTTTTTCTGAATAAAAAACTAAATAAATTAGGTTTGTGGGTGAATTATTAAATAAAATGAGCTCTATTTTGGAAGATGTGTGGGCTCTTCTTGGGGTTTATTCTTATGTGGAATTTGCTGGCCTGATTGGACTCCATCAAAAGAGACTGATTGATTAATATTGCGTCACCTGCAAATTTGGTGTTGATTTGATGATTTTCACAGCTTTCACATTCTCATTAAATTGGGATTTGGTGAGCACTTTGGAGAAGAACCTGATTGTAGTTTTTAGACTTTTTTTCCTCTCAATTTTATTAAAAACTAACATATGGCTATTTTTTATATTAATTCAGCGTATTGCCTATTTAATATATTATTAGTTTTCTTTCTACTATTCTATTATTTAATCTGCTAAATCTATCAAAAATAAACATCTTCGCAACATTTCAATAAACTTCACGGTATTAATAATCCAATACCAAAATTTTCAATTGCTCAAATTTTTATGAATTTATTTAGTATTACACTGCATATTCGATATATTTAAGATATTATAATTTAAAAACACGTCATTTTTCCAACGTTTTTTCATATCTAACTTATCAATCAGCAATGTCATTAAATATCCCAGTAACAAAATAATCTATTGTAAACTATCAACTGATCAGCAACAAAATTTTAAATCATATAAGCCTCTTTATATGTGTATATATAATATATACATTGAATGAGAAAAAAATATATATATATATATATATTTCAATTCAAACCAATAGCCTATTGTGCTCGAAGGGTATTGGATCATGGATATACCATGAAGTTGAGGAATAATTGCCTCTTCTGATTTTGTGACAATAGATAGCACAAATCCAAGCAATAACCAATGAAGTTGAGTTGTTTAGATATCCCAAGATTATGAATGTCAAATTTCCCATTTTTGTTTCTTTCAAATTTGATAATACTAAAAGAAAACTATGTAAGTGGGTAGTATAGAATGATTGAAACATATCTTTGTTTGGATCTGATAATGGGATGTTCATATTCAAACCCTTTGAAAAAAATTTCAAATAGAAAAGATTTCTTCAATCTCCACTAATATGACTTTATACTCTTCAAATCCAAGCACGCCTGTGGGATTTAAACATGTGGAGATTATATACTTATATTGCTCCAAATGAAAGTAACGAAATTGACTTTCTATATTGTGAAGCTTTCTCATGCTTAATATACGAGACATTATGGTATGTTCATCACTTCGGACATAAATCTTCTCTATTTGTCTCATACATTTATAGACATGATTCATTGAAAAAGACGGTACTGAGTACATTCTTGATGTTTACACATGTGACGTGTCGCCTTTAATTTGTATTTACTTAATAATTGAGACGATAAATTAATATAAAAAAATTAATAAGATCATAAATTTGAGTTTATAAAATTTAAAATCTCTTAAAACCAACTTTTACGTGTGAATGACAATCAGTTAGATCGATATAAACTATAAAAAAGACTTATGTTTTGAATGTGTTATGTTATGGGGTGAAAAAGAATAATTGTTTATTCGCATAGGAAATGCAATTCTTTTGTTGTAAAATTTATTTATTTGACGATTTTCGTCAAGAATCATATTGTTTAAACATAAAATAAATTATAACTATTTTTTGGTGGCGTTATTGTTCTTATTAATTGATTTATCTATCGGAAAAATTTAGTTAATAGAGCTTAAAGTGTTAAGTGGGTACTGGGATTATTCATTTTTTGTTGTTTTGGCTCTTAATTAATGAGTTTATAATTCAATGATATATTGATATCTACCTTAATTGAAGTGATTGATAGACAATAGCATATAGTTAAGGAATTTTACCACTGAAGAACTATAGTAGAGTGATACAAACTCATTCTTATTTAACTAGACATATTAAATCCAAGCTTTGGGCATGAAAATTCAATAAATCGACAAGGAGAGTTATGTCTCCCACAAGAGTTTCATGTAACTCGGATTCAAATTAATTAGATATCAAAAAGTGATTTAATAAATATATATATTAGATATTGATAAATATGTAATATGTTATGAAATGCACAATAATTTCAATAATGAAATAAGATAAAGAAAAATACAAAGAGAAAATAAAATAGTGAATAAAGATTATAAAAATGAATCACTGCTAGTGATAGTTGAGAGATATTGTTTATTTTCACTAAGTTCAAGAACCTTAGTTCAAATATTGAAGGGCCGCGGGCGATGACCACACTTGGTTGGGTCCCCTGCTGCTTGGCCCATCATGTGGTGCTAACGAAAGCTTTACTCACGCCAAATTTAATTATAATTTTTGAATATTTTGTAGCGAAAGTAGACTCGTCCGATTATATGTCCAACATATTTAGCTACAACAAGTTATTCTCTTTTTCTAGGGAAAAGAAAAAAAGGAAGGAAAAACATAAATATGAAACATGTTTGAACACATAGAGTACAAGGAAATGTAAATGATGAGCAACAACAAAGTCAAATAGGTAATATAATTATTGTTTGATGTAAACTTTTGAAAGGTTATGGAATTAACATCCTTCCACTTTGTCCCCCCTTGGCTTTATTGTTGTGTTTTCCATTCTTCTTTTTGGTCCTCAAATGGGATTGTGAGGGTGGGGATGTTGGAGGGTTCCCATCTCCTTTTTTGCTCTTTCACCATTTCTTTTCTCTTAGGAAAGGAATAAAATTCCCCTCCTTTTGGGCCCCACTCTTCTCCCTCCCACAAAACATTTGCGTAAACCAATTTTGTGATGACGTGGCCACGCTTTGGAGGGGTTTGGTGTCGTTGAAGTGGAGACTTGGGCCCACCCCCAAGTCCGCCACTTTGTCACACAGTGATTTCTCTCCCTCACTTTGCTTCTATGCCACACTTATTATTGCGTCTTTTTTTTTTTTGCAGTTAACACTTACTTTCTCTCTCTCTCTCTTTAAGGATGTCAAATTGTTAACAAAATAAATAAATATCAGTTTTTTATTTTTTAAAATTATTAATTAAATTATAACCTCCTAATACTACTAATTTATAAACATATTGGTTATTTTGGATCACATTTAATTCTCAATTAAAAATTTGTTCATTAAGATAAGAATCTTTGACCTATTAGTACTAGAGTTCATTACAATATTAATAAACTATAATTTATTGATAATTTAATATATAAATTAAGATCTATTCTGTAATTATTCATGATTTTATTCATATTTTTTAACATCATTGGTGGCCATGCTCTGTTGTTTTCACCACAGAAAAGCCATGGATAAAGATTGCAGTGCTGTTCCTTTGGTGAATAGGGGTGTTGCTGAAGCTAAGCTAGTCAATTGGTTTGAAGATATCTATTAGACCTATATAACTTTTAATTAGTTTAGATATCTATTAGACCTATATAACTTTTAATTAGTTTAACCCATCTTTTGCTTATTTTTGTCCTTCATTACTTGTTAACTGCCTGATGTTAACCCTTTTCTCTGTGTAATTTATTGGGTTTTAAGAAATAGATAAAAATTAAAAATATACACACATTTTTTATTTGACAGGGGAAGTTTCTTCATAGTCCTTTGAATCCAGGAAATCACACTCTTGAGCTTGATTAAGAACATTTTTCGACGTACGGCCTCGTGTATTTTAATAATTAATTCTTGAGTATAATTATTTATCATTTTTTAGGTATAATGTAATTTTTTCTACGGCCTTAGAGTTTTGAAAAGTCTCTTTTACACTCTTAAAATTTTTAAAAAATTCATTTATGGTCCTTGAAAAAACTCATATGTGGTCCCTTAAAAATTTCTTTGCGGTCCTTAGCAAGGACCACATGGAGCTTTTTAAAATTTAAGAACTGCATAGAAAATTGTGTTATATCTTAGGGACGGCAAATGATTGTACCCTTAATTCTTACGAGTGCTCACAATAAATTTGAAATTAGAACTTGATATACGCATCAATATTTGTGTATATTTTTCAATTTTTAAATGTATCTATTGAATTCAATCTATCCATAATCCCTTAGCTTAGAGGTTCTTATCAAAGTTAATTTTGCTTTTTTAGTTTCCCATGATACTAATCTCTATCGGGTACAAAAAATAAAAGATAGACCTCTACTAACAAGGTTTTCTCTATTCGCAAGAGTTAAAGTTCGAACCTCCAACCACTTGCTTAAAAGACGAGAGTTTTTACCATTTAAGCCAACTTATGTTGGTCCTTATCAAAGTTAATTTGACAAATGTTAGTTGAGAAAAAAAAATAAACAAAGAAAGAAAGAAAACCTCTAATCATATGATTATGAAAATAGGTGAAGGAATGTAGGGTACCCAAAACAAGCATAAATAAGGTTGTGCCTTCTTTATAAGATCTTGATGACCACAACATTTTGATTTTTGGTCCACTAGAATTAAATCTATGCGACTCCATTGCATTTTTCATAGCTAAGTTGCATCAACATCCCTATAACTCATTTAATCATTACTACTTGTCCAACGCTTACCTTCTTAACACTCCTACGGGTGCAAATGTGCATGTGTACCTATATATTTGTACGTCTATGTTTCCATAAATATTTCCTCTTGTACTTCAATGCATGTCACATATTTGACTTCTAGTCTACCCTACCTCAGGACTATTATAGATGACTTTAATATGTTGCACTACAAATTTAATTGCTATATTATTATATAATTTTCTTTATTTATTCATCAATAGTTTATCGTTTCCAATCTGAAAAACACACGCTCGAAATCCTTTAAAGTTACAATGCATGGTTCAATAATTTCTAATGATTTAGCATTCAAACGATTAAATTATTCTCCTATCACAAAAAGACAAAAATGTATATATTATCACTCAATTTTTATTTTTTCAGGGTAACTAATTGTAATTTTATGTATGATTTGGTCACTAACGTTAGTATTTCATTAATTCGCTAATTAAACACCGATATGACACATTAATTATTAACGATATGAATAATGGTAAGAATTCTTGAAGGGCTTGCCTTGTGTGAGGTCGTTCCCCTTGTTTGTACAAACTTTGGGCGTGAGGCCGATGGCAGTGATCAATACATGAACCTACACCTTATAGACGTGCAAAACTCATTCCTTATCATTTAGGTTACTGCATAAAAAACAAAACGAATTTGAGTGTTAATTTATATGCTTTTCCCATCTAATGAAGTGAAGTAGTCTAAACTAATAGACTCAGCCAACATAAATTTATCTGACAAAACAAATTGAATGAGGCATCGAAACAAATAAGATCACTAGTTAAACTGAAACACATCAATGGGAATCAAACATCAGAAAAGTTCGACACAACATATTATTTTTTTTGGCTTTCGGTAATTAACTGCCGTTACTGCTTCATATAGACCAAACACAACAAAGGCTGGACCATTATGTTGTTGAGAAAGAAGTTGAAAAGAAGGAAGGAAAAAGAAAAAAAAAATCAAATTTACGTGCCGCAAAATGTTATTGCATGCCTAAACCGTTGGCAATCCATTTAACGACAAAAACATGGTAATTTGGAAGAGAGCATAATACAAGTTTCAATGGGAATTTAATCAATGGAAATGACAACGTAACATCTTAAGCATCCACCAGCCTCAGCAGTTCCATGCCTTCTTCATCTTCTGGTGCCTCCATTTCTAGAAACCAGGAACTGATCATTATTAGCTTTGTTGTATGCTTATGCCTTCCAAATTTTAACCTTGCTTCCCTCAACAAATTAAAAAACAGAAAAAGATTAGGGTTGAATTAGGATGTTAAGGTGGATTTGATGGACAATATTATCATGTTTTCATCATTCTTAGAACTTGATTGCTGTTAAATAACATTTAGCATGTGTTTTAACACATAATATTTATCAGTTAGGATGTCTTTTAAAGGTTATGATACTATCGCTACTTTTTTACCATTTCTATTAGCTGATAACTGTAATATGTTATCTGCTAAATTCTATACTTCTCAACCAGGACTTTAAACTCTCGTTTGGTTGTCAGTTTGTGTACTGTAAAAGTGCGATTCTATGGAAGTAATGAAATTACACATGTGACGTGTTTAATTAGAAAGAACTTCAAGTTTCTTTAAATATTCTACTTCATTAGTTTTTCAGGAATTTTGTTACTGAAAGGGAGAGTCAATAACTTATACATTCTGAGTTAATTTTAGTATTATAAGACTAAAATACCACCAACTCGCATATAATAAAAAAATAAATTCTATACTATATTTACCACATAACACACAAAAAGTAACTCCAAATTTTTTTAAAGTACTCCTTATTGTTTAATTGTTATTTCATTTATTTTTTGTTTTCTCATATGTTGATTTTTTTGATGAATTGACTAATTTTATATTGAAGAATAATATAAAAATTATTCTTTTTTTTTATGGTCTTGTTTTAGACTCAGATGTTTTTATTTCTAATTTAAGGTTACAACATAAACATTTTAATGATTAAGAACTTATTTTATTTAACTCGAAATTACTTTTAGTTATTATTTTGTATATGAAAATGAAGAAATTCAAGTTATTAATGAGGGTATTATTGTACTTTCAAAACTATTTTCTAAAAAATTATCATCTTAACCAAACAATTTTAGGTAAGAAAATTGTAATAGTTTCTTTGGATTAACAAGTGAACCAAATATATTTTAAAAAAAAAACACAACTTTTACAATAAGAAAATTCTTTGCAAGTATGAATTTCCTAAAAATGACTTTTCTGTAAGTTAAACTATTGAACTAGACGAGAGTTAAGACCAATATTGTATTATTAAAAATAAAACCTGTCATTGTGCAATTTCCTGGCCAAAAAGGGGCATTTGATTCTAAACATAAGTTTATTGGGAAGTTGAAATGCTCAAGTCATTTTTGGAAGACTAGAAGAATAGAGTGATTGTTGAGATTAAGAGGCTTGGCCCATCAATTGAAATGTTAAGTACCCATCCCCACCTTATTACACACTTAAGGTCATTTGACAACATTAACATTTAATATCTTTTTACGATACGTGTTTTCTCTCTACTTTTTTATTATATAATTATTACAAAAATGATATAAAATATACAAATTACTCTTTAACTAAATAAGCCCTTAAAAATACAAAGAAAAAATATCATAGAATTTTTTGATCATCACCCAATGGGCCTATCGATTTATTTTTATTATAAAAATGAGCCTATTGACTCAGCCTGTTAATTTCAGCTACTTCAATGTATCAGATGTTAATTATTATAGAGTTGAATTTTAATTTTAAAAATTAATAATTTACACATCTAATTATTCAAATTAAGCTCTGTATGCACATTTAATTTGTAAATAACTTGATAACCATTTATTGAATTCGCCATGTAAGATTGGGATGCATTCCAAAAGATTATCTCAATTATTTGTTAATTTTTAATAAATGAAAACTGTAGTTTTTTATTATTTTCATCTATTTGTTAAGATATATAGAAAATTTTGAAATTAATGTTTTACTAAAATATCCCTCTTTTATTTAATAATGAAAATTTTCATATTTGATTGAAATTTAAAGATATGAAATTACATAGGGTTTTTTAATTGTTGTATAAATTATTTTATTTACTCCCATTAAAAGAGAATTCACAATTTTCTAATATTGGAGTTGATTACAGTATTGGTAACCTAACAAGTCCATTGGTTTTTATTTTATTGGACTTCAATCTTTTTTTTAAAATTTTTTTCTTCCCTTTTCTTCTCAAGTTGTCTAAAATTAAGAAAAGTTAACTTGTATGATGTCTCTCGTTATAGTTTAATTTGCTCCTCTATCTTTGGTTTTAAAAAAGTTTATTTGCACTCACTAAAATTCTTGAAAAACTCATTTACTATTTTTGAAAAGGTTATTCTGCAGTTCCTAAAAAACTCTTATGTGGTCTCTACTAGGAACCGCATATGATCTTTTTAAAATTCAAGAACAGCAAAAAAAATTGCATTGCACTTTAGAGGTAGTAAAAAATTTAACCCTGGTTAAGAAACATTAATTTGGTGCATTTTTTTTAACGAATTCTCTTTCCGATAACGAAGGATATGAGAAAAATCATTTCATATCTATAAATGATTTTGTCATTATTCAATGGGCATAACAATGACAATTCTTTCGCACATATTGGTGAAGTAAAAAAAATGATTTATATAGTTACCCCACTTATTAATGCACTTTGTCTTTAATATTATATTCGCACGGCCTTCTCAACCCCTTAAATGAATTAATTATTTAATATAAAATTTAATTAAAATGTATCTTTAATGATGACATAATCATGAACTCAGCATCATCTCACAGCCTAAAATTGACTCAGGTGGTTGTCACTTGAGTCAGAAATGGACATATCGAAAATGGGTGTCCAGTTTCAAGGAAAAACTCAAAAACATATGGCTGTTGTTGCCATTTTCGATTTGTTAGTTACTGCCGATAAAACACCGGTGATTGCAACTGGTAGAAGATAGATGGGAGCAAGTCAGACTTGTTTGGATACGTAACTTGTCATGTTTCGGCTTTCTCTCTAACAAAAATAGTGAAAGCAATAAAAAAAACACTCCCAATTTGATCATATACTTTAATCTCTGCTGTCGATTTCTGCTGCGTTCACTATCACCTCCCACCTTCTTCTGACCTGCCAAGTGCCAACTCGAATGGGCAAGCTGATTCAACAGTAGCTTAAAAACCCACCAAAACGAAATTTAAGCACAAACTTGGGGTTTTAAAGTTCGGAGTGAACAATCCCTGTTCAGCAATTCGCAGGAAATGAACTGAGATTCAACCATGCTAATGGCAAAGGCTTACATTATCAAAGCATGAACTACTAATCTTTCACAAACAAAATATATGCCTACAAAATGAATAACATCTCTTGATTCAACAATGTAGAGATGATTCACATACCTCCTCCTCCCACCCTCCCCCCCCCGGGGAAAGTAACCATAATGTGGCAGCACATCTTCGGTGCTTCGTTTCGAGGATACCTCAAATCACGAACATACAAATCAAACCTGTATGTATGACAGATTCTATTCAGAGATGATGGTGCTAATGTAGGGAAACTCTTGAATTCTAAAGATATGACACTGCCGATACTACTTTATCCTCCACCAACTATAACTTCTAAAATATCCATAAAAAGAGGAAACTTCAACTTCAAAGCATAAAATACACTCTCATAGGAAGGGAGATAATAGAACAAAAGTGAGACCACCGCAAAAAAAAAACATTAGATTTGCTTCTCTCTACTCATCTAAGTCTTCTCTGGTCTCAGTCAGATCTTTAGTTGTTCCAAGCCTTTCGCTGTCTCCGTATCTTGTACATTGTTTACAGCTATGCTTCCAATTTTCTCCGCTTGAGAAGGCAGTGTACTTACTATTACAGGAATGCCAGCACGCGATTCTTCTTTTGCCATGTTAAGAGAATTTTCACCAAAAAGAGTTGGAAGGTTTTCAGTAGTGATCTTCACAGTATCCTCTTTGGAAGCAACTGGCTGCTCTTTTTGAATAATTGGGGAATCTTCTTTTCGAACTGGTGGAGCAGCAGCATAAACAGGCACAGCCTGTCTAATGGTGACAGCTGGAGCAATTCGAATGGCTGGTGCCCGCATCATCTGAGGGGGAAGTGTAGATGGTGATGGGCGGGGAGGCGCAGAGAAGACAGGTACAGCAGTTCTCACCCTCACTGGGGGAGCGAGGCCCTGACCTTGACAAGTTCCATATTGCCGCATTGGGACATATGGCGTTGCTCCAGCTGCAGGGAACTTTTGAGGACGATTTGCTAGAAGTTCAAAAGCAGCTGACTGAAGTGATGCTAGAAGTCTTTCATTTTGTGTGGCTGATGTAGGCCTATGAGGCACGGATCTGTCATTTCCTGAAGTTGATGTAGGTCTATTTCGAGTTGTCTTCGGGCATATCAGAGGAAGGATTTTTGATGTAGCAATGGGAGGCTGTGGACTTGTTGGTCTTGGATTTTGATTAGGAAACTTCTTCTGAAATGGAACCACGCCATGGGGGGAGCCAGCCATTGCTATCTTTTCCTTGAGACGGTAATTCAAGAGAGCACGCGCTATTGTGATCTGTTCTAGTTCATCATTGTTCTCTGGTTCAGATGAAGAACTAGCATCTTCCTTTGCCACTGGCCAAAACAAACTTATTATTATTACACAAATTAAGCATAATTTACTTAATTCACTATTTCAGATGTTGGCCAACAAATATGTTTAGAAGCAACAGGTATTGATGCCAAAGCAAGATCCCTAAA
>CAODLS010650317.1:0-23034 GCA_948243855.1 Flueggea neowawraea | reverse complement strand
TATGAAGGATAGCAACTTTGTCTTGTGTTTTCTGAATCTGAGGAAACTCTCTATTTATAGGGTTCATGGATAGGATGATCATAATGATGCCCAACTATATATATTTTTTGTGTTAATCTTATAATGATTGAACTTCTTGTCCTCTTTTATTTCTTGAATATTGTTTTAAAATAATAAAATATTTAGTTTAGAGTTTTATCTTTAAACTTTTTGTGTTCAAATTAAAAACACGTTATGTTTTTAAAAGTATCTTATGATCCTCATTTTTTTCCCCTTCCAAATGTGTATTTTTCTTGTATGTTACAATTTACATGCACTTTTATCAATATTGCTCTTTTCTTATAAGTAATTGTTGTTCATATTCGATCTTCCATTATATATGAAATAAAGTTTTTATTGTTGAGGTTGGTTTAACCAATTTTTGCCACGTTAGCGTGTAAGATTTTGTGGAACTTCAAAAGAACATGCGCTGTTGGATGTGAACTACATTGACGTTGCCATGTCAATATGTAGAGTTGTTGGGAAAATATGGCGGAGGGATGCTCGAGTATGTTAACTCGGATTGAGTTGAAGACAACTGAACTAAATGACAAAACTGAAAGCTAAATAAATTGCAAGAAACAAAATGGCAATACTAACGGGTCATTGATGCGTTGTCCCTTCCACAATTCCTTCTCCACGTATTTATACTGAGGGACTTTGCATTTATTTCTTGAGTTTTCCCTTCACGTTCTGTGTGGAATATCCTCTGACTCCACGTTCTCTTGTAACCTTCTTTATTGTGGGTGTGTCCATCTTCCCATGATGGCCCTTTTCCTCGAGTGACACATGATCATCATGGTTGTTGTCACTGAGCTCATTTGCCCCTAAGCCTTCCGATTGGTCGCCGTTATGGCTCACTAGTCCGTCATTTGGGAGCTCGGTCATGTTCGCCTTTCACCCAACTCCCAGGTTATTCCCGAGGTTTATTGTTGTTTGATTAGTCTACACATAGTCCATACGTGTATCCCCTAGGTTTGCTTTGGTTCGGCCTACTTGTTCCGGCTATCGCATACCAAATATCTCAGGGATGTTTCTGTATATGTGTACAACCTATGGTTGCATATGAGAAGTCACGTCTGTTCTTTCACTGTCCACTCATGTGAAAAGTCTCCTTTGTCTTTGCAATGGCGTTGTTACTTGACATGACACGTGGCATATTAAATGTGCTTAACAAGAGTATAATTTGATCTTCTTTTTTTTTTTTTTAAGTTTAGAGGATGGGTAAACATTCACAAAATTGAGTTGACAAATTATCAAAATCGTTATAGTTAAGGGATACACATGGGTTCTGCCAAATACAATTCATGTCAATTGTATTATATCATAATTGATTGCATGCGAGGGGCTACATGGCACCACAACATGTATTTCGCAGGCATTTCTCGGTGAAATTTGATGTTTTTAGCTTCGGTGTTTTGGTTTTAGAAATAATAACGGGCGAAAAGATTAGTTCCTTCCACGTTGAGGAAGACGATGAAGACCTTTACACTTTTGTAAGTCAAAACATACACTTGGTGCTACACTATTGACCTTTCCATAGTCCATTTGTGGAAAATAATAAATGTTTATATATAATATATTCACATTTCAAAATAATTTCAGATCTGGAAAAATTAGACTAAGGGACAGCTTTTGATGTTATTGATCCCAACCTGATAAAGACTGGTTCCAGCGGAGATATGATTAGCATTATCCACATTGCCATACTTTGTGTGCAAGAAAATGTCGCCGATAGACCTACCATGGCTTTGGTGATTCTTATGCTTAACAGTAGCTCTGTCACTCCGCTGACACCGTCAATACCTGCAAATTTTCTGCACTCAATATTCGGCAAGGGATGACGTCGTTCTGCAGTACCACTCCGGACTAATTATGTCTCGTCCGTCCAAAAATATTCCTGTCGATAGTTCCATCAATGAAGCTTCAATTACAGAGCTAGAACCTCTATGAGTTTAGTAACATTTATCTTTTTCAAATTGATTTAAAAATTGAATTATTATACATGAACTCCCGAGAAGACTTCACTGCTAAATGTTTGAGTTCTACGCCGGCTCCCATGATTCGAATTAGTCTCCTGGAAAAAACTGCTATGTACACCTTGAATACCCAGAAAAGTTTGGGGACTAAGTTTTGATGGTACAAATTGGTGAGGTGACTAAGGTAATTAATTGGTGTTATTGGATTTGCTTTAGTGACTAAAGTCAATTCTTACAAGTTGGATACATTTTGGAGGCTAAGGTTTGGTTGCCTATATAGAGGTTTTTCATTTGGCCATGCTGACAACACACATCACAACACAACTCAAGTATTTACACCACGAAGAGCGATTTTGGATGTATTCTGGTTTTTGGGTCGTGAGG
The DNA here is from genome assembly GCA_948243855.1 of Flueggea neowawraea. Taxonomy (NCBI): domain Eukaryota; kingdom Viridiplantae; phylum Streptophyta; class Magnoliopsida; order Malpighiales; family Phyllanthaceae; genus Flueggea; species Flueggea neowawraea. The sequence goes on along the minus strand of CAODLS010650317.1, from coordinate 20,632 downwards.
TACTCTTAAGTGCCTTTTTGTATCTCCTTTGCTTGTTTTGATAGTGAAATTTATCTGTTCTCTTCTGCTCGTGGATGCAATTTTAAGTCGAACTATGCAAATGTCTATGTTGATATTTCTTGTGCTTGTTTTCTAATTTTATTGATTGATTTTTCGCGTAAACGTCATTGAAGAGTTTTGCAGTCCCTCTCAAAAATCCTAAATAGTCTGAGTAGAATGCATGGACAAGAAATGTTACAAATTTTACTGTTCAGCCACAACAATTGACTTTATTGCCGAGAGTCCTTAAATAGCGTTTTGTAAATTTGCATAGCCCCTACCGAGTAGCTGTCAACATATTTGCAAAGATAACAAGAAGACATTAAGGCGCAGTCCAAAAAAGAAGACCTTAAGGAAGCTATTCGAAGAGTTTCAGGATTCAAGAATGAGGAAAGCAGGAGGTCCTCGAGAGGGATGTTTAGGAGCATCAACAAGCATGACAAAGAAAAGGAAGCTCCTCGGTGCATATGAAGCTTTCAGGAAGCAGAGACGAGTAATCTTGCTTTTGTTTGAAGTATTTTACCTCAAGTATAAAGTAATTTATGTCTTAAATGATGTGTACTATTTCCACTTTTTTATTATACAATCTACTTTTATTAAATGGATCTCAAACGAAGTCCTCCGAAAGCAGAACGAAGAACAATACTCCTTAGTGAGTTCAAGATCCTCAGCAACTACAAGGAAAGCGGGAGCCTAAGTGGAACGGCTTCATGAATGGCTTATCTGCATTTCGCTAAAGCGTCAAATACGTACTTAATGGAAGAAAAATGATTTGGTTAGAATTTTATTAACAAAATCTATTGTGGCACTTAAACAATTCAACTGTTAAATCTGTTACATCATTGCAGGTATTTTACAGACCACAAGGACTGACACAAACATTGTCAACTAAACTATCTACAAAGAATCTGAAACAAAAGCATTCGTCTCACCAAATATTATACAAAACAACGAAGAGCACAAGTAGAATTACTGATCCTAAGCCATACCCATCAGAGTCATAGCCATAGTTACTACTCCGATACGGCGAAGAATACAAGCTAATCCTCGGAGCACACGAATAAATCAAGTGCACAAGCAACAAAATCAAAACAGGAAAAACAATAAACAAGGAAAAACCAGCTTCGTCTTCATCAGCAGCTTCAAATAGAGGCATTAAAAACTCTAATATCGACATCAACATCGGACCGAAGACAACGAGTCCTAAGACTCCGACCATCAGAAACGGCACTAATGGAGATGGCCCTCTGGTTCTCATTGCTTCTTTGATCTCTTTTCACTTCAATGGTGGCAAGAACACAAATTTGTTTTGAGGACTAATAGAAGTTTGTTTGTTGAAGTGGAGATGACAAAGTGGTTGTATTTTTCTTTGGTTATGTATGATTAGTTGACCAATATAAGTCTGTCATTATATAAATCAATTATATGCATTTTAATCAAGATTTTTGTGCATTATAAAGGCTAGATTCAAAGCCAAACATAACCAACAAATTCAAGAACTAAAGAAGTGCATAAACTATCCATTTGTGTTAGGAATAAAATAGTAGTGAAAATGACAATTATATTTGTCTACAATTCTCTCATCAAGATCAGGTAACTAATGAATTTGACAAGACTAAGCACATTATAGTGAGTCAATAAAACCAGGAAATCCAACGTGCAGGACCTATGCATGATCAAGAAAAAGCGTCCATCATAGAACTTTTTAAAATCCAAGTCAGTCTTTTTAACACATTATTTTCTCCACTATATATGATACGCAAATCACCTCTATTCTACCAAGTACATAATCCACCGCCTTAGTTTACCAAAAACAAACAACCTTTTCAAAGTTTTTGTCAGTAGGTTCTAAATAGCTCAAAACCAATAATCTAATTCCTGATCCAACAGTAACCAAATCATTGCTTCCATGAATCCAGTCATAGATAGTTCTAAACAAAAGGCTAATGCTTTCTATTCATTTGCATCATAAATATTTGGACAACATTAGCGAATATCCGGTGTAAGAAGCAAAAAAACACAAAAAAAGCACAGCAACACATTTTACTGCAATTGCTCCACTAGTTTTTGATGGAGAGAATCATTAGATATGGGCTGCAAAAATGGATGCTTTTTTGGAAGCAAATTATCTCTGTATCAAGGGCAGAGATTCTGGCCGAGATTTATGTAATGTATTAGCTGTAAATATTCTTGCCAATATTAGAATATCAGTAGTTAGTGCATTAGTTGTATATATATTCTTACCAAACTTAGATTGTACGGAATTCTTATTTAATGGAGACAAACCTCAAAGAGGAGGTATCAAGTCATTTTTACTCGAAATTGTCATGGTATCAGAGCCATCACAATTGTTTTAGATTTCTGGTCAGTTTGGGTTGATTAATATTTTGATCAACAATTCTTCTTGTCTCTTTTGAGATTTTTGGATTTCTTGAGAATGTCTACTGAGCATTTTTTTGGAAAGCTTTCGATAGAGACTTTGGATATCAAATTTACAGGAAAAAATTATGCTGCATGGGAGTTTCAATTCAGAATGTTTCTGAAGGGTAAAGAGCTTTGAAGTCACATTGATGGAACGTCTCCTGCTCCTGCAGATCCAAAGGAACTTAATTAGTGGGAGACAAGGGATGCTCAGATTATTTCTTGGATTTTAGCATCTATTGAGGGTCATATGGTGAACAATTTGCGCTCTTTTGGCACAACTAAAGAGATGTGGGATTATCTAAAGCGCATATACCATCAAGATAATACTGCAAGGCGTTTTCAACTTGAACTCGAAATTAGTAATTTCAGTCAAGTTAATCTCTCTATTGAGCAATATTATTCTGGTTTCACTAACCTATAGAGCAAATATTCTGGTATTATCTATTCAAAGGTATCTAAAGAGGCTTTGGCTAGTTTACAAGTTGTTCATGAAGAAACCAGGCGAGATCAATTTTTGATGAAATTAAGACTAGAATTTGAGATTGTTCAGGCTGGATTACTGAATAGAAATCTGGTCCCTTCTTTATTTGTCTGTCTTGGTGAATTATTGCATGAAGAACAGAGAATGGCTACACAAGCTATCATAGGTGGTTCTAATGAGACATCTGAAATTGTCAATGTTGCTTATGCTGCTCAAGGAAGGAATCGAGGCAAAGGACATATGCAGTGCTACAGTTGCAAAGAGTTTGGAAATGTTGCCCGCAATTGTGGTAAGAAATTCTGCAATTACTGTAAACAGAATTGACACATTATCAAGGACTGTCCAACACGTCCAGAAAATCGAAAAGCACAAGCCTTTCATGCTACTATTGCTAGTCCTTCATCAACAATTACTAGCACCAATCAGTCTACTGTTACTAGCGCCCATTAGTCAACTGTTACATAAGAAATGGTACAACAGATGATTTTCGTTGCATTCTCTGCTCTTGGTCTTCAAGGTCAAGGTAATAATGTTTCTTCTTCCTGGTTGGCTGATTCCGATACAACCAATCATATGACTGGATCATCTGATTTGTTACATAATCTACAACAATATATTGGTACAAAAAGTATTGAAGTTGCTAATAGTAGTAATATTCCAATTATAGCCATTGGTGACATTGGATCTTCTTTTCATCATGTCTTTGTTTCTCCTGGATTATGTGCTAATTTAATCTCTGTTGGGCAAATGGTGGATAATAACTGTGATGGACATTTCTCTCGTGATGGTTGTCTTGTGCAGGACAAGGTGTCGGGAAGGTGATCGCAAGGGGGCCTAAAGTGGGAAGATTATTTCCGTTGCAATTTACTATTCCCAAAAATTTGTCTTTGCATTCCATTGTTGTTCAAAACAAGGCTATAGTTTGGCATAAATGATTGGGTCATCCAAATGATGTGATTTTGTCAAATTTAATGAAGTGTGGTTTGCTTGATAACACATATCAATGTTTTACTAATAAATTGCCTCTTGCTTGCTCCTTTTGCAAACTTGGGAAAAGTAAAATCTTACCCTTCCCTACTTATAGTAGTCATGCTAGTGCATGTTTTGATATTATACACTCTAATGTTTGGGGTATTACCCCTATTATTTCACATACAAAAGATAAATATTTTGTGAGCTTCATTGATGACTACAATCACTTCACATGGAAATATTTTCTACGCACTAAAACTGAAGTGTTCATTGATGTTCAAACATTCTTGGCTTACATTGACACACAATTTTCATCTTGCATTAAGGTGTTATGATCTGACAATGGTGGTGAATATACGTCCCGTGAGTTTGAAGCCTTTTTGCAGCAAAAAGGTATTATATCTCAACGATCATGTCCTTATACCCCTTGATAGAACGACGTGGTTGAAAGAAAGAATCGTCACTTGTTGGATATGGTTCGTATATTACTCTTGGAGTCCTCTGTTCCATCAACATTTGGGTTGAGGATTTATCCACTATAGTATATTTGATAAATAGACTACATTCTCACAATTAGCTTTTGATTCACCTTATTACCATCTTTATGGTAAGCATCCTGATTACCACAAGCTGCATACCTTTGGTTGTGTCTGCTTTTTTCATTTACCTCCTCATGAGTGCCATAAGCTTACAGCTCAGTCGGTAAGGTGTGCTTTTATGGGTTATAGCACTACACATAAAAGTTACATATGTTATGATGTTTCTACTAATCGTTTACGTATCTATAGAAATGTGAATTTCTTTAAACATGAGTACTATTTTCAACAACTTGCTTCTCATCCCTAAGGTGTCCTACTTCTTAGCTTTGATGATATCTCCACATCAATTGAGCGTTTTAAACCTGGTATTGTGTATCAGCGAAAACTGCCCCCTTCACCTCAAAACCTTCCCGACATTGATCCTGCAACTCCTTCATCACCAATATTTTTTAACACTGATACAATTGTCCCTTCATCACAGATTCTTCCTGATTCTGATTTGGCATCTCCTCCAGTAGTTCTTCGCAGATCTGCCTGCATCATTCATCCTCCTAAACGATATGGGTTCTCAGTTGTTTTAGCTAATACTAAAGTTCTTACATCTTATTCTCAAGCTATTAAACACCCATGTTGGATAAAAGCTATGCAAGAATAACTTCAGGCACTTCAGGAAAATCATAATTGGGTTGTTATTCCTGATCCTAATGGTATTAAACTCATTGGTTGTAAATGGGTATATTCCATTAAGCTACGGTCTGATGGCACCATCGACAGATATAAAGCAAGGTTGGTAGCACTTGGTAATCGACAAGAGTATGGTGTCGACTATGAGGATACGTTTGCACCTGTCGCAAAGATGACAACTGTGCGACTTATTCTCGCTATTGTTGCTTCTAAAGGTTGGTCATTGCGCCCAATGAATGTTAAAAATGCCTTTTTGTATGAAGATCTTAAGGAAGATATTTATATGACTCCACCACCAGGGTTATTCTCTATTGCATTCTCTGATGTTTGCAAGCTAAATCAATCTCTCTATGGTTTGAAACAAGCACCTAGTGCTTGGTTTGATAAATTTCGCTCTACTCTTCTTAGCTTCTCCTTTGCGCAAAGTTAATATGATTCATCTTTGTTTCTTCGCAAGACTGACAAAGGGATTGTCCTGCGTCTAGCTTATGTTGATGATATTGTTATTACTGGGTCTGATGTTCAATTAATTTCCCAGCTTCAAAAGCGTCTCCAGGATTCCTTTCATATGAAGGATTTGAGCTCTTTGCAATATTTTTTAGGCCTTTCAATGCATTCTACTTCTGCTGGTATATACTTACACCAGCACAAATGCATTCAGGATTTAATTGCTTTGGCAAGTCTTCAAGATGGTCATCCTGTTGCCACACCATTGGAAGTGAATGTTAAATATTGTCGTGACAAGGGTGATTTCCTCTCTAACCCCTCCTTATATAGATGGCTAGTAAGGAGCCTAAACTATGTGACTATTACTCGGCCTGATATTTCTTTTGTTGTTCAACAATTTAGTCAATTTATGCAAGCCCCTACACACCTTCACTTAGCTATCGTACGTCGCATTGTCCGTTATTTGTAAGGTACTTCTGCTCGTGGTCTCTTCTTTCCTGCAAATTCGCCTCTTCATTTGGCTGGTTAGAGTGACGCTGATTGGGCCATTTGTTTTGACACACGACGTTCCATTACTGGTTGGTGCATGTTTCTGGGTAATTCTCTTGTTTCTTGGAAAAGAAAAAAGCAAGATCGGGTGTCGAAGTCTTCTGTTGAGCTTGAATATTGTGCGATGTCCTCTGCATGCTCTAAAATTATTTGGATTTGAGGACTGTTGGGTGAGCTTGAAATTCCTCAAATTGAGCTGACTCTTCTTCATGCAGATAATACTAGTGCCATTCAAATTGTTGCAAATCCCGTATTTCATTAGCGCACTAAGCACATTGAAGTGGATTGTCACTCTATTCGTGAAGCCTACGATTCCTATGTTATTTCTCTTCCTCATATCACCACTACTTTACAGACTGCTAATGAGTTCACTAAGGCCCTATCTCAGCACTGGCATAAGTTTCTTGTTGACAAATTGATGCTTTCTAATCCTCTAACATCAATTTGAGGGGGGATATCAAGGGCAGAGATTCTGGCTGAGATTTATGTAATGTATTAGCTGTAAATATTCTTGCCAATATTAGAATATCAGTAGTTAGTGCATTAGTTGTATATATATTCTTACCAAACTTAGATTGTACGAGATTATTATTTAATGGAGACAAACCTCAAAGAGGAGGTATCAAGTCATTTTTACTCAAAATTCTCACTCTGGAATCCAATAGAAAATGATTATGAGATTCCTCCTCTAACTAGAAATGCAACAATAACACAAATCAAAAGTCACAAAGAGAAGAAGCAAAGAAAATCAAAAGCAAAGGCCTATTTGTTTTCAGCTGTTACATCAACAATCCTCATTAGAATTATATCCTTAAAATCAGCAAAAGCTGTACGAGATTTTCTCAAGAGAGAATGTGAAGACAATGAGAGAATCAAATAAAGGTGCATAAGTTGGTTCGAGAATTTGAAATGCAAAAGATGGAGTTGAAAATGATCAAGGAATACCCAGATAGACTTTTGAGCATTGTCAACAAGGTAAATATGTTGGGTTTTGATTTTCCAAACTATAGAATTGTGCAAAAATCCATGTTACAATGCCTCAAAGATTTGAGGCAACAATTTCTAATTGAAAAATGCTAAAGATCTGTCAAGAATTATTCTGGCAGAATTGTTAAATGCTCTACATGCATAAGAACAAAGAAGGCTAATGAGACAAGAAGGGTCAGTGAAAGAAGCTTTAATAGCCAGATCACATAATAACAATGGTAGAAGCAAAAACAAGAACAATAACACTCGAGCCTTTCTGCCATGCCTATATTGCAAGAAATCAAATCATCCACATAATAGATGTTGGTGGAGGCCAGATGCAAAGTGCGACCGATGTGATCAATTAGGCTATATCAACGAGGTTTGCAAGTCTCAACAACAAGAAGAAGCCAAGGCTGTTGTAGGACAATTTGAAGAAGAAGAATTATTTGTGGCGACATGTTTTGCAAGCAACACCTCCAATAAAACCTAGCTTATTAATAGTAGTTGCAGTCATCATATGACTTATGATAGGACAACCTTTAACAAGCTTGATACATCATACTTCAAATGTGAGGATTGGGAATAGAGAGTACATTCAAGTTCAAGGTAAAAGAGAATTAGCCTGACATTGATAGAAAGTGTTGGACAAAAATTATTTTTGGTGTTTTATATGTGCTTGACATTGATAGAAAGTGTTGGACAATTTCTTGACAAAGGTTATTAAAAAATATTTAAAGATAAAAGCTGTACAATTATTGATTCGATGGGAAAGTAGTTATTTTTGGTAAAAGATAGAAGGAAAAAGCTTTGTGTTGAAGCATGAAAAGATGAAAGATGTTGATCTAATTGCATATCCAAAAAAATAAGTTTATCATATTGAATGCCTAAAGGATTCTACTTTCAAACAAAATTAGAACTGTAATGTCACTTAGCCCACAAGATACTAGATAAAAGAAGCAAATCAAAATTTATTGTTATAGCAAAGGAGAAGTTTATTAAAAAGACCACGAATGAACCAAGTCAAAAAAAGGGTCACATAGCAAATGAAATGAGTGTTCAAAAATAAATTAAAAACTAATGAAGTTATAAACAAGTATAAAGCCTAGTTAAAGCCAAAAGGAATGGATGATGATTCAAAATAATGCAAAAAACAAAAAAGTTTGAAATATTTAGCTCTAAAGCTAAGGAGAGTATTAAATATTCTTTCAATAGCTGAATTATTGTAGCATATATAAATGTAGAGATGTGAAAAAATCTTTTTTAATTTTTATATTTTTATTTATTTTTTTATAATTACAAATATATTTTTTAATAATTATAAATATATTTATTTTTTAAAATAATTTATAATTATCTCAAAAAAATCTAAATTTTATCTATTTTGAAAAAAAATCCAAGAATCTGTAATTATCTTAACAAATTTAATTTTTTAAAATAATTATCTTAATTTTTTACTCATTTTATTTCATTTTTTTACTCATACTATTTATACAGACCAAATTTTAAAGAAATTCGAATCAATTGAGACGAGGAGCTTCAAATAATGTCAACGGAGTTTGATGCCGAGGGTTATGGGTTCATCGATTTCGATACCTCTCTAAACCCTCCCAATCATTTCTTTTCTAAAAAGCAAGCACCTGATTAAGGTGAAACCCAGATTCTCATTGGTAAGTTTGGATCTTTCTTTTTTCTTTTGATTTACAAATCGTGATTAGTTCAATTACGCATGAATGTGGTTGCAACTGGCCGAGCTGGTTGGCTTTATTATTGCCCAGAAGTAAGTTAATATAGCTGCATTACATTAAAAATTAGGGCACAAAACCAGCTCTTGTTTAATTGAGGTTCAGCAGTTACAAGATAGATGACGCCCAATAAAATTTTTTCAGTAAAGCTGAGTTTTTTATTTGATTTTAGCTTCTGGGTTGGTCCAAAATTGATTTTTTTTCCTTAACGGGTTTTTTGAATTAGTGAAGCTAAGGGAAGGTTTGATGATATGCCTCTTTGTCATTTTGTGCTTCTGTTGAAGCCTCATGTGAGAAGGCACACTGTGATGGATTTGGTTGCTAGAATTGGTAAACATGTTTATGTTAGAAATGGATTTCTAACTGAGATAAAGTCATTTGGGACTGTTCAGCTTGGTTATGGTGTCAAGAAGATTGATGGGAGATTTCACCAGGTGAATATACTTCTTCCTGTTGTGATTTGATTTTTTTATTTGGTACTTTGCTGCTGATGCTTGAATACTTGGATGCATTGATTTTGTTCCCAACTCTAAATAGATTTCCGGGGCCTAGATGTGAAGTAATGTATGGAAGTGCGTAATACTGGATTTGAAGAATTTGATTATAGATTGGTTCTAAAATGGCCTAAAGGGTAGATATTGAGAATTTGATTAATGTTTCATCCTAGCTATGTTAAGTAAGATGCTTCTCTGTTATTTCGAAATGTTATTTTGAGATTGATTCAATTTTGTTCCTATGCATAAAACTGACGGAAGGTTTGGTCTTTTAATATTCTCAGCTGTTCAAATTAGTTTGGCCGTCCTTCGATATTGGTTTAGATAAATTTTCATGACCTGTGATTGATAATAATTTATTGGCATTTCAATAAACTAGCTACGCAGGGATTGGACAACGATGGGATTATGGAGAATCTTAGAGATGCTCTCTTGGTTTATGAAATTGATGGGAACGGGTCGATTACGGCGGAGGAGCTTCATAAGGTCATGGCAAGCCTTGCCGAGCACTGCTCCATCGTTGAGTGCCGAAAAATGATCAGTGGATCGATAGTGACGGTGATGGGATGATTGATTTCAAAGAGTTTAAGGTGATGATGATGAGGGGTGCCTGGTGAGATTCTATGGATTATTTAGGAAAGACTAATGGGTAGGCGAGTTCGGTCGCAGCGCCACGGGTGTGTTGGTTATGATTGGGTTGTTTTGTTATTATCTTCGAGATTTTAGGTTTTTTGATATTTTTTTGTAATTTTTTCTTGTCCATTTCTTTGTGAGAATTTTTTCGATGAATCATTAACATTGTGAATATTATTTGAGCCAATAAAATGTTCTATTAACAAATTCTCAATGCTTTTCCACCTTTTTTTCTTCTTTATTTTGAAATTTTATAATACTTGAACCTATATAAACAGAATTTCTTTTATAATAAACGACAGAAATTCCTTGTAAAAACTGATAAATTAAGGAAAACAAGAGCAACATTTGTTAAAGGTATTGTTTACAATAAATAATTTTGCCGCACAATGATATAACACGCTCTATATTAGTTAAAAATCAAATTAAAAAACATATTTATACTAATATTGTTTGTAAATTTAGCATTGAATTATATGTTTCTTAAAGATTTCTCATGAAAATTTTGGAATTTAACAACCCTTATTTATTTAAAATAAAATAGAATAAACTTTATGTAAATATTTTATAATCCTAAGAAAATTTTGTATGATGCATTTGCATTTATTTTAAAAAAATAAGTTATTCATTAATTAGACATAATTATGCAAAAATTTTATAAAGATGTTTATCACGTACAACGCATGTGCACCAAAACTAATTCAAATAAAATATCAAGTTAAAATCAATTTAAATGAAATAATAAGGATCTGGTGTGTAGGAGTTAGATTCTTGACACAATTTCATAATGTGAACATTTTTCACATTTTATTGGTAAAAGCAAGCCTATATATAGGCAATATGTACTCATATAACTTTTTTTTTGTCGAAAAAAAGAGGAGTTGAGGGCGACCAGTAGGTGGTATATTTCTGCTGGACATTATCATGCAGGCTTAAATCGGAAGGTACCCTTCCCGCTATGGAATGTTCCTTTGAGCCATAGCTGACACCCGGCACGGACTTGTGCCCATGCACAAATGTGGTCACCGTAGCACCTCACCGAGGACAAGCAGGTCGGGCCTGAACAACCCAGCTCATTGCGACATGGGCCCGAGTGACAACCGAATAAATTTGGACTTACGTTGCTCTCACGTCTTGAACCCGCAAAAAAAATGTACTCGTATAACTGTAATTCCATGATTCCCGCACATCAGAGATGAAAATGGGTTACATGGGACAATCATTTTCTGCTATAAAAGGACAGAATAATAGATAATATCTACTAACTATTCTTTAAGAAGAAGAAAACAAAAGAAGAGTGAAAGAAAGCAAAGACCAGAAAATAAAAGGTAAAGTGGGCCTCGGACTGGTGTTGAGAAACACGTTGATGATCTAGTAGAGAGCCCATATATGCAGGCCTTTTTAGCTGGGTCTTTTATTTGCTGCTACGTCGTCGTTTTTTTCCATCAACATCCCCCCCTCAAGCTAGACTATACAAATTGTATAGTCCCAGCTTGAGTAACGGAGGTTCAAACGATGGCTTTGGCAGAGCTTTGGTCAAAATGTCGGCTAATTGTGAATGAGATGGGACTGGAAGTAAGTGGACCACTCCTGATTGTATCTTCTCACCAACGATGTGGCAATCTATCTCAATGTGCGTTGTTCATTCATGGAAGATTGGGTTTTCTACGATGTGAATTGCCGAGGCGTTGTCGCAATACGGGTAAGCTGGTTGAGGATGTTCTATTCCCAGATCTCGAAGCAAGTAGAGTAGCCATTGGAGTTCACATGTAGTTGTTGCCAATGCTCGGTATTCTGCTTCAGAAGAACTTTTGGACACCGTTGGTTGCTTCTTTGATTTCCATGAAATTAAAGAGGACCCAAGAAAGATGCAATAACCTGTCACAAATTTTCTTGAATCAGGAAATGTTGCCCAATCTGAATCAGAAAAAGCCCTCAATTATGATGATAAGTTACTTCGAAAGAGAATTCCCTATCTCAGTGAGTTCTTCAACTAACGTAGAATTCGATGTGCCACTTTGATGTGTTCTGTGGTCGGCTTGTCTAAGAATTGGGATAATTGTTGAACCACAAAACTGATGTCTAGCCTAATTGTGGTAAGGTAGAGTAATTTCCCAATTAAGCATCTATAGGCATGAATGTCGTTGAAAGGTTTTCCCTTTACTGTGAGCCGTGTGTTTGGGGCCATGGGAGTAGATAAGGGCTTTGGCTGTAAGAATTCGGTTTCCTTGAGCAAGTCTAAAGTATATTTTGTTCGTGAGAGATTAATCCCAGAGGACGATCGAGCCAATTCCAGACCTAGAAAGTATTTCGTCGGCCCTAGATCTTTGATTTTGAAGGTGTTGTAAAGGTACTTCTTTGTTGAGTTGATTAACTCCATGTTGTTACTTGCGAGAAGAACATCATCAACATATACAAGTGGAGTGATAAAATCTTTACTGAAATAAATGGAGTGGTCTACTTGTGATTGTGTGAAACCATCAGGTACTAAAGCAGAAGTCAGTTTTGAGTGCCATTGTCTACTTGCCTATTTAAGGCCATAAATGCTTTTCTTAAGTCTACACACCATGTTTGGATGTGGCAACTTAAATCCCGGTGGCAGCTTCATGTACTTGTTCATCTAGCTCTCCATGTAAAAAGGCATATTTGATGTCTAATTGATGCAAGTGCCATTCTTGTGATGCAACCAGTGCTAAAAGAAATCTGATTGTGGTCTGTTTCACAACTGGTGAGAATATTTCAATGTAGTTCAACCCTTCTCGTTGTGTAAAGCCTTTCGCCACAACCCTTCCTTTGCGACGTTGCAATGTTCCGTTAGCATTGAATTTGTATCTAAAAACCCATTTGCAATCAATTGTTTTTTTTGGAGGCAAAGAGGTAAGCTCCCATGTTTCATTTTCTCCAAGTGCCTTTATTTCTGCTTCTATTGCTGCTTTCCAATCTCTTTCACTAGCTGTTTGCTTATAGGACGTAAGTTCGATGTAGGTTGATAGAACGACTGAAAAAGCTTCATGTTTTGGGGTGAGGTTTTGATAAGAAATGACTGGTGAGAGTCTATGGGGAGAAGTATGTATGGTAGGGCAGTCAAAATCTTTTAGGTGTGAAGGAGGTTGGGAATGTCTAATAGAATGTCTAAGTGGTTATGGGGACTATGGTGGTGATGAAAGAGGTGAAGTTGAAGTGGAGGGTTGTGAAGGGTATGTTGAACTTGTAGTTTCTGGATGTGTGATTTTGTGGATTTTGTGAAGTCATTGAAGGGGAAATTTTTGTTAAATGTTGGTATCATCTAAAGTGGATGTAGTTGGTGAGTCAAGTTGATTGTTGTTGTTTTTAGCTAGGAAAGGAAACTTGTCTTCATAGAAGACCACATCTCTAGATACAAAGTACTCTTTGGTGTTTAAATCATATAGCTAGTAGCCCTTCTTTCTTGCACAAAAACCAAGAAAAATAGATTTCCTTACTCTGGTATCTAGCTTTTCTCAGTTTGCTTCCTTTGTAGAAGCAAAGCATAGGCAATCAAATACTTTGAAGGGGGTTAAATCTGGGTTAGACTTAAATAATATTGAATATGGGGATTTTTTAGAAAGAAGTGGTGAAGGGATACGGTCAGTGATGGATCGAAGCGGGGTTCGGTCGGTTCTGGTGACCCCCTCCAAGTCGGCAGAACTCCATATGTATACTATGGAGTCTCGCCGGCAGTTTTGCAGGACCCCCCCTTCTGGCGTGAATCTGATGCAATGAGGAAGGGGGTCCGGCTTCATCGCACGACCAAGGAAAAAGAAGCATGTGCATTGATTTATTTATTTTTTTGAAAGTTGTCGTTTCAGGCCCTAACTTTCAAAAAAAATTAACCAATAAGACAACGAAGAGACAAGAGTGAAGTGCAAAACAGAGAAGAAGAAAAGGAACATGTACGACACCTGCAATTTGAGAAGCAGCGAAGAGCCGAAGACTGAAGCATCAACGTCCAAGGAAGAAGAGAGGCAGAGCCGTAGAGGAGAGCACCGACGTCCGCCGGCCACTGCACCCCAGAATCCCAAATCACGCCATCGCCATCTATTGGAATCCAACCTCCGTCTGACGGTTTGACCGTCCGCCATTCCCATTTGCCACGCGCGTACGCGACACGGCCTTGCCCCCAGATTTCTGGTAAGTTTTTTATATTTCTTTAACTTTAATGATTTTTTAGGTTAGGTTTTGGGTTTAATGTTGAATAAATTTGAATGGTTTAATTGAATATTTTATATTATTTCCTGAGTTGTTGTTGATTGTTGAAATAGTTGATACTTGATATAATATAGATAATAGATTGATAATGTTGAATTGTTGATTAATGATTGTTGAATTTGTTTGAATTGAAATTGAATTAGCTATGTCTAGGAAGATGGACAAATTTATTATTCGAAGTAAGAGGCCACCAATACCAAGTGGTGGGTCTTCAAATAATCCTGATGAATCTCAAAATCATGACGGAAATATTGGTGAATCTAGTGAAAAAAGAGTTCGAATAGATACTTTGGAATTATGTGAAAAGGATATCATTAGTGATCCGACATTGCATAAACCTATCGATGATTATGAACCTCGAATTAGAGATGAAGTGAGGAGAAAATCTGTGCTTAAAGGTCCTTATCAATCACTTTCGCATGATTTCCCGCAAAACCAATTTGGGAACAAAATGAGATGTTTCCAGATTCATTGGTTCAAAAATTGGGAATGGTTGGAATATAGTGTTTCCAAAGATGTTGCATTTTGTTTTTGGTGTTATCTTTTTAAAGGAGATAAAGGAAAAAGATTTGGAGAAGAGATATTTGTAAAAACGGGATTCCGAAATTGGAAGAAGGCTTTAGAGAAATTTAGAAATCATGTCGGCGTTCAAGGAAGTATTCACAACAATGCTCGAACATTATATTTTGCTTTCAAAGATCAAAGACAAAGTGTGACACGAAAGATATCTTCTGGAAAGAAAGTAATGGGTGCTACCTACCGCACTCGTTTGACAGCAAGTGTGGATGCTGTTAGATTGCTTCTTAGACAAGGGTTAGCTTTTCGCAGGAATGATGAGTCGCCACAGTTGCTACATAGAGGTAATTTTCTTGAAATTCTTGATTGGTATAGTTTGCATAATCCTGATGTGGGAAAGGTAGTTAAAGAGAATGCACCAGCAAATCATCAACTTACTTCTCCCCAAATTCAAAAATACATTATTAGTGCTTGTTCAGCGGAGACAACAAAAGCCATTATTAGTAATATTGGAGACAAGTTATTTTCTTTATTGATTGATGTGGCTCGAGATAGCTCTGTAAAAGAGCAAATGGCGATTGTGTTAAGATATGTGGACAACCATGAAGAAGTGGTGGAATGGTTTGTTCATGTCAGTGACACTTCTGCACTATCATTGAAAAGTGGCATTGATAATTTCTTTGCTAAACATGGATTAGCAATCTCAAAAATTAGAGGTCAAGGATATGATATGGCTTCTAATATGCGGGCAAGGCTAATGGATTGAAGACTCTAATTTTGAATGAAAATTCATGTGCAAGGTGTAACATTCCGCCCGTTTCGGTTAGGATTCCTGTAGATTTCCGACCGAGTCCGATTGATCTTGAAGATAATCGAAAACATTTTTTCGAGGATTAGGTATTATCGAACCTCAAGGGAAGTTCGATGCACGTGGGGAAGCGTGAAATGTCGAGTATGTGATGGGAGAGTGAACAACGTACGTAGTATGTTGAGGAAGACATACGATATTTGGAAAACCAGCCTAACATACAGTGTATAGGTATGACGTACGTTATCTGGGACGAGGATGATCAACGTAAATTGTCTGGGAATGACGTACGTTAAGGTGTGTTTTCCTCAAAACTGAGCCTACTGCATGCGTTACAAGGTACGTTGTGAGGCACAAGGTACGTTGTGCACCACCACAACATACGTTGTCACTGGATATGACATACGTCGCCTTTGAAAATGTCGAAATGGTGTGTTTTGATCTGTAGCTCTTAAAACGGCCCAACCCGACTTTTTTCTGTCATTTTCACACAAATCACTCTCAAACTCATCTGAAATCCTCTGCATTGCTCTGCCAATGTTCTTAATCCATTTTTGACGTAAGATTGACATCATTTCTTCATTTTCAACTCCATTTTATGCATTGAATCACAACATGCATTTTTGGCCAAATTTTTCTGAAATTCAGATTTTTTGATGATTCTGAGTTAATGGATGTTAGAATAGGTTAGAGGAGACTTGTAGGAACATGATTCAAGTTTTGAATCAACTATTTTGATGATGAATTGAAGGAGCAAGAGTTAGGTATAGGTTTTGTTAATTTTAGGATGATTCAGTGTTTGTTTATGAATTCTGAGGTTAGATTCGTGTTCAAGAGGTAAAATTGAGTTGGAATGTACGTCTGGTTTTATTGGAAATCAAGCGGAGCAAAATTTGGGCGTTTTCGCAAATATTTTTCCGTCGCGGCAGAATTGGAGCATTTTTGCAAATATTTTCTGCCTTAGATTTGTAAATTTTAGAGAGTTAAGGGATAGATTGTGATTATTGGAATTATAGGGACTGACTTGTAATTTTACGAGTCAAAGTTTAATTCGCAATTTCTAACAGTTCAGAATAGAATTTGGGAATTCTGACTTATGAAATGCGAGTTAGTAATTCCAAGGTGCCTCGGGAATATTTTCATAAATTATCAAGTCTTGGGGACTAAAACATAATTTTACACGGGTTGGGGACCAAACTGTAATTTTACATAGATTTTGAATTTTGCGTCGAAAATGACAGATTCACTTTCAAATTATATTTTGAGCGATTTCGAGGGTCTACACTTGCATTTGCATATCATACTTTTGGTATTGGCACAGTACCACATTTTTATAATTATTTGGCTATGTTTGTACCACTCCTTGTGGTTACCAGCACGAGCAGCTACCCACCAGCGGCGGTTGATTGGTGATTTTGCTTGACTCTCAGGTGAGAGAATAACAGTTTCAGATACATAGTCTGTGTTTTTTGAAAATTATTATGTTTTTTGTGTGTTCGGCTTATCTATTAAACTTGGATTACTAATGGTTTGATTAATCAATAAATCGGCTTATGTGTTTATTAATGCTCAGTATTTCTGTTGATACCTAGTATATATATATATATATATATATATATATATATATATATATATATATATATATATATATATGTACCCTCTGTATATGATTTCTGCTATGTATGTTGTATGCCAGTTATATATGTAGATATATATATTCTGGATTAGGGACACCTAGCTACGAGGCAACGTAACCTTTGGTATACTAATGCCCTGAGAAGACCCAGTTACCAGGGTAATATGGTAGTCGTACGTCCGGCTAGACCACTTGCTCTGTTTGATCTAATGAGTGGCTCAGTCCCCCTTCTATTGTCTATCTGTTTTGATCCCTATCCACCTCTGTTATATACTTTGTATACGTATATTTTGCATTCTGTTTGTTGCATGCTATTTACTCTGTTTGCGAAGGATTTCAGAAATTTTTTTTAAAAGAATATCATATGTATAGTGTATATGTAGGTATATGTATGTATATATATATTGCATGTATTTTTGAACGATTTCAAACCAGACTCTGTGACACACATATGAGGCGATCTGGAGTGTTATTCATCACTGAGTTTTACTCACCCTCTAACATTTTCAGGTTGATTTGGAGCCGGCATCCCGTTCAACAATTGCATCTCAGTGAGGCGCCTGCATATTTTGGTGAGTGGCGCCCTTTTGGACGGGCTCTCTTCCTTTGTTTAGAGCTTCACGCTAATACATTGTTGGGTTTCCACATTTTGTATTTTGGGTTATGTATTTATCTATATTCACACATTATGTTTTTACTCACTTATACAATATTTTGATATATTATTATATATATGAGGCATGTTTTTAATATAAATGGTTCTATATTGTTTTAATAAAATTTGTTAATAACAAATGAATGGGTAGTTATCTGTAACTCTGAGGCTTGTGCGAGATGGGCTGAGCTTCCACAGACAGTCCACCCCGTACGCCGGTAATGACCCGATTTTGGGTTGTGACATAAGGTATGTTCACTGTTTTGCTCACCAACTCCAATTAGTTGTTGTGGCTGTTTCAGGAGGAAACCAATTTGTTGGTATTTTTTTGAATATTTGTCTATGATTACAAACATGATTGGGGCTTCTTGCAAAAGAAAAGATACTCTCCAACAAAAAAACAACATGAAAATATGGTGGAGCGTTTAGAACATGGTGATATTTCTACTGGAAGAGGATTGAATCAAGAAACTAGCTTAGCTCGACCGAAACTACACGTTGGGGCTCACACTTTACAACAATTGTCCGTCTTCTAAGTATGTGGTCCTCAGCGATTCAAATGCTTGAAAATATATATGATGATGGAACTGAACAAAAATGTCGAAGCCTTGTAGTTAGCTTGGTTGACAAAATGGAGAATTATGAATTTGTGTTTATTGCTCACTTGATTAAGCTAGTATTGGGGTTGGCAAATGGCTTGTCACACTTCTTGCAAAAAAAAAGATCAGAATATTATAGAGGCTATGAGTTTGGTTCAAAATACCAAAAGACAATCGCAGGATTTCAGGGAGAATGGATGGGATGAGCTATTGGAAGAAGTCAACAATTTTTGTGCTAAAAATGATATTATTATTTTCAATATGGAAGATAATGTTCCAGGTCGCATTCGTTTTAAACGTGTTGGGCATGCTATAACTTACTATCACCACTTTCGAGTTGAGATATTTTGTCAAGTACTAAATTATTTGTTGGTTTAACACCACTTAACTATGTTTTTGAAAATAGAATTAATATTATTCTATATTTTTTGGTTGTTGATCATATTGGTCAGGAGATGGAGAATCGTTTCACTGAGTCAAGCACAAAATTACTCTTGTGCATGGCATGCCTTGATCCTACAAATTCATACTCCAATTTCAATCTTTCAAGGCTAATTCGACTTGCAGAATTATATCCATAAGATTTTTCAGAGGCTGATCGAATGGAGCTTAAAGAACAATTGAAGACTTGGATTTATGAAATGAGAGGAAAAACAACTTTTTCTAAACTAACCAATATTGGAGATCTTGCTAAGAAGATGGTTGAGGTGGGAATTCACACTACTTTTCATTTGGTATATCTTCTTATCGAATTGGTTTTAGTTTTACCAGTTGCGATTGCTACTATGGAAAGAGTATTCTCTGTGATGAATATTATCAAGACAGATTTGCGTAACAAGATGGGAGATGACTTTCATACTGATTGTTTAGTGTGATATGTCGAGAAAGATGTTTTTAGAAGCATTGATAATGAAGTAATTATTCAACATTTTCAGAACATGAAAACGTGTAGGATCGATTTACCACTTTTACCACCTGAAGAGGCACCACGACCCGACTGTTCTGGTACCGTTGGCAGTTCATCAGTTAACAAATCCTAGCTGTAGAACTACAAATTTGTATAATGAACTCTTTTATCGCTATTTCTATTAAATTTCAACTTAACATATTTTGAATTTTCTTGAGTACACTTACAAATGTAATTGAATTTCATTTCTTATATATAAATGGTGCCCCCTTGGAAAATTTTTATGCATCCAGGTTGATGAGATAGACTCTTAAAAAGCAGTGGGCAAGTTTACTTCCATTTTCAATGCTCAAGCCACACTTAGTATGTGATGATGTTTTCGTTCAACTCTTCCATTTGTTGGGGTGTTTACACAAGAGGTTTCACGCACAATTCCCTTTTCTTTGAAATAATCTGTCATCATAAACTCGGCTCCATTATCACTCCTTATTGTCTTAATTTTCCTCTCAAATTGTCTTTCCACATAAGAGCAAAAACCCTTTATAAGATCTCTTGTTTCTGATTTCTGATTCATCATGTAAATCCAAACCATTCTACTATAATCATCCACCACAGTGAGAAAAATTTATAACCGCAATTAGAAGGGGTGTGATAAGGACCCCAACTGTCAAGATGTACAAGATCAAAATAAGACTTTGCAATAGAACTACTAGAAAGAAAAGGCAATTTCTTTTTTTTTAGCAAAGTGACAAACATCACATTGGTCTATAAAATGAAAAAAAAAAAAACAGAAGAATCTAACTTAGACAAAACTTGTAGTCTTTGATTGGATAGATGTCCTAAACGTTTTTGCCATAGAGTAGCTTGATGTGTTGAGACATTGCAGAGAATATAGTTGGGAACTTGACTTGAAGATGACAGATAATATAAACCACTGATTTACTTAGCAAAACCAATCGCCTTCAACGAGTTGGTGTCCTGAATTTGACACGAGTCAGAAGTGAAAATCAGTTTGCAAGAATTGGTAGAAGTAAGTTTGCTAATAGAAATCAAGTTATAAGCAAATAAAGGAACATAAAGAACATCATTGAAAACCAAGGAAGAAAACGTTATGGTTCCAATATCGGTGACCAGAATAACTGTAATTCCATGATTCCCGCATATCAGAGGTGAAAATGGGTCACATGGGACATTCATTTTCTATTGTAAAAAGACAAAATAGTAGATAATATCTACTAACTATTCTTGAAGAAGAAGAAAACAAAAGAAGTGAGAAATAAAGCAAATACCAGAAAATAAAAGGTAAAGTGG
>CAODLS010650166.1:0-11070 GCA_948243855.1 Flueggea neowawraea | reverse complement strand
TTTAACTTCAAGTCAAATGTTTTGCTCATCATCAAAACCTTTTATGCATCATCAAAACATAAAAAGAATTTAATATTGATCACTTATGATCCAATAAATATGTTATTTGGCCTCTTAGATCTTTTAGCCACTTACTCATAAAATATAATTAGAAATAAATACATATTTAAAAGGCTAAATTAATTAAAAAACACAAACTTTGGTCCAATTAATAAATATGTTATGAACTTTCAATTTTGTCTAAAAAAAAATGAACCTTAGACATCGTAACAATTGTATCATTATTTATCTTTCGGTTAAATTTTTTATCAATTTGTTAGTATAATAGTCTATGTAATATCTTACATAGATGTAAATACTGATGTAATAAATGCAATGTGTGTAAAGCGGATCTCACAAAATTGATTAAAATGCTGGCTAACTAAAGAACCTCACAAATTCGACTGTTCGATGAACACTGCCATTAAATAAAATTTTAATTGAAATTGAACATTCACATTTGGTTTTACTAATCGCATTTAGGTTTGGTTTTACATTTTGTTAGACCACAAAATTAAACCATAAAACTAAAATTTACAGAATTCAGACCAGAAGAATTAACACCAAACAAACTAGATCTGAAAAAAAAAAAAGAAATTTGGAACAAATACAACACTGACCCTCTCAAAATCAAAAACAAACTCAGGACCAGGATTTTCCTTCTTTGATAACTAAAAACTAGAAAATGAAAAAAGGTTATCCAAATCCATTAGTCTTGGCACAAGATGGAGGATCCAGAAGTTTTAACCAACACTCATTTCCTAATCACATCTCAGAACCTATTAGCCAACAATCAACAAGAAGAACACAACACCACAACACTACCGAAGTCCCAATAACAATGAAACCGATGGTGACACCCAAGACACAAATCGAACAAAAGGCCAAGAAACAAAACGCCAAAATCTTGAAAAATAGAAGCGACTCTTTTTTTTTCAGAAAAATTGAAACCCAAAATCGTAAAAAATAGAAGCTGCGTCGTTTGTTCCTTTGTGTGTGTGTGTGTGAGTTCGGTGATGTCTGAGAGTGTGAGGGGGAGTTTCAAAGAGAGTGGCCAGTGGAGAGAAAAGGGTTTCAGAGGTCTGTGCTTTGAGAGGAAAAGAAGATGTCAGAATTTCGACTGGATATGAGAACAACACCTTCTAATGACTCTTTCACATATGCAGGTCTTTAATTCCATAGAACATGAACTTTGGTTTAGATTAGCCAAAGATGCGAGAGACGGACACCGGGATTCATATAAAAGGACCAATTTATAAGATTTTTTACAAGCCAGCATTTTAATTTGTGGTATCCACTTTGACACAGTATCAATATGTTAGCACTTATGTTCACGTCTGCCATATCCATTGTTATCTAACAAATGAATAAAAAAGTTAGTTGAAAATAACGGATAATACAATTATTATAATAGTTAAAATTCCTATTTTTCAAAGATAAAATTAAAAATTTGCAACAAATTTATTAATTTAACAAAGTTCCTGTTTTTTTAATTAATTTAACCTATGTAAAAAAAGTTATTGTTTATAAATTAGCTAATACCAAAGATTATTTGCTAGATTTGATTGCCTACACCACTACTATATAAGTACCAAAAATTTTCATGACTTCAGGTGTGTGTATTCACCCCCTTTGCCTTCCATGCACAATAACAATACGCAAAACTACTCTTCTTTGCACATTTCCATGATCTTTGCAATTCATCTTCTGGCAGCATTGTGATTTTTATGTAAATCTCTCCCTCTCTCTCTCTCTCTCTCTCTCTCTCTGTGATTACCATCAACTCCATTTTCCAAAGATTTTTCTTTCTTATCTCTCAGTATACTGACCACAGCCCCCCTAAAATATCGCCTTTGCCAACTTGCTCTCTCTATCCTTTTTATCTCTCCCCTCTTATGTTACTCTCTCACACACACTCCACCCGTTGGTATACAATAGCGTCACTCTGGTCAATTCGTTGATTCTTGGCCACGAATGTGGAGCCTTCTGAGGAGAACAACATTTTGAATAAAAATTTGGTAATGGGTTTCTTTTATTTTATTGGTTTCAATAAAAAGATTGTATCTTTTTTGGCCGTCGAGTGATTCTTGCATGTTTTGATAAAAAGGGTCCTTTTATATTCTGTTGGTTCTCAATGGGTTCTGTTTCAATTTCAAGAACATATTTTTCTTGTATCTATATGGTTCGTGTGTTCTATGGCATTATAATGAATGTGTAATGCTGGGCTGTTCTTTTGTCAACAGTGACTAGAAGTGATCAAAATTTGATGGTTTTGTTCTGTTCTTTTCGTTGGTTGTTAATGAGACTTCGATGGGAAAATAAAAATGAGTCCTGCAATGCATAACTGTTATGTTTTGTTGGGTTAAAGAATCAAGATTTTCATGTTGAAGCTTTGATCAGTCTTTTACACTGTGAGGTAGTGATAAACTGTAACTAATGCAATTACATTGAACTTGTGAGAATGTTAGACTTTGTTGCAAACCAAGCACATGCCGGGGAACTATAGTACCAGTCCTGGCACTCCGAGAACAAGATTGGAAAGGCTTCTGAGAGAAAGAGAGCTAAGGAAATTCAACAAGATTACCAATCCAAATGAGGACATTGGGGATGCTATCAGAGAAGCAGACCTCTTGGGTAATGATTCGCTTCTAACTGAGTCAGAAAATTGGTTTTTTCAAGGTGAAGAAGGACTTCTGGTAGGGTCTGATGTATGTGAAAGGCAGGAGGGGAGACCTGCCAGACAGCGGTTATTAGTGGTTGCGAATAGATTGCCAATCTCTGCAGTTAGGAAGGATAAAGAGTCATGGCATCTTGAGATAAGTGCAGGAGGACTTGTCAGTGCACTTTTAGGTAAACAATTTTGAAATTCTTTCTTTTTCAAAGTCATCATGTAACTCTCTTCGCACTAATGTTAGTGTAATGTTATTTTCTTGAAGGTGTGAAGGAATTCGACGCTAGATGGATTGGTTGGGCAGGTGTAAATGTACCTGATGAAATTGGACAGAAAGGACTAACTAAAGCATTGGCTAAAAAGGTATGTTCATCCTTATTTTTTCAATTTCTTATGTGTCTATGATTCTAAACTGCCATTTTATTTTAAACTTGCTTTGTCATTCCATACATTTGCACAATCTTGTGATAGTTTCTTTGGTTCTTAAATTGGCTCCTTGCCTGCAGAAATGCATCCCAGTATTTCTGGATGAAGATATTGTTTGTCAATATTATAATGGTTATTGCAACAACATTCTGTGGCCTCTGTTTCACTATCTTGGGCTTCCCCAAGAAGACCGCCTTGCAACCACTCGTAGTTTCCAATCCCAATTCGATGCATATAAGAAGGCAAATCAAATGTTTGCTGATGTTGTAAATGAACATTATGAGGAGGGAGATGTTGTTTGGTGTAATGATTACCACTTAATGTTTCTCCCTAAATGTTTGAAAGAGCACAACAGCAAGATGAAAGTTGGTTGGTTTCTTCACACACCATTTCCTTCCTCTGAAATTCATAGGATGCTTCCATCTCGTTCAGAGCTATTGAGGTCTGTTCTTGCAGCTGATTTGGTTGGGTAAGTGAATTTTCAAGTGGCCCCATTGTTGCAATGTAATGTGACTAGACTTAATGCTTGGAAAATATTTGCTTCCTCAATCATGGAATTAGTTTCTAATTTTGAATTCCATACTTGCAGTTTTCACACATATGACTATGCACGGCACTTTGTTAGTGCTTGTACTCGTATCCTTGGGCTTGAGGGTACACCTGAAGGAGTGGAGGATCAGGGAAAGCTCACTCGTGTGGCAGCGGTATATATTCGGCTAGTTATGACTCCCCTTGCACCCACATTTGTTGCTTTTTCATGTCATGAATAGAACCTTTGATTATGACAAATGATTCCCTTCAACACTCTGATTCTTCATTATGTTGCCAACTGCAGTTTCCTATTGGGATAGACTCTGATCGGTTTATCCGAGCTCTTGAACTGTCCCAAGTGCAGAATCACATGAAAGAGCTGAAAGAAAGATTTGCTGGAAGAAAGGTGTGAGCTTTTTCTTTTGATTCATCTCATTTTTGTCTCCTTAATCAACATAATTCCTGTGTTTGTTAATTGTCAGCTTTTCCAGGACCTATTTGCTTCTTGGTCCTCGTTACCTATAAATGAATTGGAAGATGCTACTACTTTTTCTGTTGATTGCATATTGTTTTCACTGCAAAATGAACAGGTTATGTTAGGAGTTGATCGTCTAGACATGATTAAAGGGATTCCACAAAAGATTTTGGCATTTGAAGAGTTCCTCGAGGAAAATCCAGAATGGCGTGATAAAGTGGTTTTGCTGCAAATTGCAGTGCCTACAAGGACAGATGTTCCCGAATGTACGTTCCCTTTTATTCACTACCAAAACTCTCCGTACAGCTGTGTGCTTGCTCATGTAAGTAGGTAAAACCATATGGATCCGGACAAGTATTTTGACGTTCAGTCACATGGCAACAGGAACCTGCATGCAATGGAGATGTTGCATTTGGTTGAATTTGGATCTGTATTATGTTGGGGAAATGATTGAATGATTCGTTTTTTGTTCTTTCTTTTAAAAGCTCCTACAATATCTTATCTATTGTTTACATTGACAGATCAAAAGCTTGCAAGCCAGGTTCATGAGATTGTTGGACGTATCAATGGAAGATTCGGGACCCTTACTGCTGTTCCAATACATCATCTGGTTAGAAACACCTTAACATTTTCAGATTTCCAGTGCAATCATATATAAAAGGAAGTTTGTTTTCTGTGGAAAGATAAGAGAACAGCACAAATTCTTCAGCTGTATAATTTTCTTAATATACATTGATGTACTTGTATAATTTAGTTCTGCAATATGCACTCAGTCTCAGGCACTCTGCTCTTCTATGCTTTATCTTCCACTTTTAACTTAAAATATTCCATTTGTTGGTCAATAATCTGAGAAGTCTTAGTTGGTATGCAAATGAAGATTGCAGGGAACTATTTTATGTTAGTATTTGTGTAAGTTTTACAGTATCCTAATTTTTTTTATCTGTTACAGGATCGCTCTCTTGACTTTCATGCATTATGTGCACTCTATGCAGTTACTGGTATGCATTTTGATGCAGCTCCAGCTTTTAATATCTTTTTTTTTGGAATGATTTGGGCCAAAAGAAAAATGTGCTGTGAAATATTCTAGCTAGACTGTTCCTGGCATCAATTTACAAATTTGTTCGTCTATACACATTCTGATCACAGGATATTAAAAATTTGCTTTCCTTACACTCTTACCTTTCTACTACACAGAAGTTGCACTTGTTACTTCTTTGAGGGATGGGATGAATCTCGTCAGTTACCAGTTTGTTGCCTGCCAAGCTTCCAAGAAAGGCGTCCTCATTTTGAGTGAGGTGCTGAATGTTTTCATCAATCTGAGTAAAAGTAAACATGTACGATTTGTCTAAATCATTAGTTCATTTCCAGTTTGCTGGTGCTGCACAATCTCTTGGAGCCGGGTCCATTTTGGTGAACCCATGGAATGTCACAGAACTTGCTGCTTCGATTAATTATGCTTTGACTATGCCGGCAGATGAAAGAGAAAAAAGACACCACCATAACTTCCTGCATGTGACTAGTCACACATCACAGGAGTGGGCTGCAACTTTTGTGAGGTGTTTATGTCATCACGTTGTGCTTCGAATTTGCTAGTTTCTTCTAAATCTAAAAATTACTTGATGCTGTCATGACTTTCCTAAATGACAACATCGGTGGTTTTTGTATATTATGCATAAGTATCTAGAAGAAGACATGTTCTTTCGAAGGAAAACTTTTGGCGCCACTTCTTGATTCTTATTTGCTTTTGCAACTGAAATATAGTCTTTTCTCATCCTGTTTACATATCTCATATTTTCTGAAATCTCATTTGCTCCTTTGTTTAGTGAACACAATGATACCATTGTATAAGCTCAACTAAGGACGAGAGAAGTGCTGCCCTTACTTCCAATTGAGGTAGCAGTTGAAAGATATTTGCAATCAATCGTTTGCTTATGCTTGTATGTTCTTTCCCCCTTCTTTAATATAACTGCTATCGTTAAAAAGTTGCAAGGTTTAAATTTTCAATTCAATTTTGGATGCTAAGAAATGCCCATTCAGCATTTCTCCATGTCCATTTTTAGACTTGATCATTCTATTTCTAAGACTTCTCTTAAATTTACTGACTTAAACATGTTTTGACCTTATGACCTATGTTTCTCTGTGTACTTATTACAGGGATTCAATTCAACTTTAACTGAACCAGTCAACAGCCTAGGTAGAAGTGGTCAAATTAGAGAAATGGAACCTAGATTACACCCGGAATTAGCAGAACCATTGAAGAAGCTCTGTGAAGATGTAAAAACAACTATTGTTGTTCTCAGTGGAAGCGACAGAACAGTCCTGGATGATGTAATCTCACTTCCCCAGTTTTCCATTTCCTTAATATTCTTTCCCATGTTACAGTTTTGTACTAATGACTTCTGATGCAGAACTTTGGGAAATACAACGTGGTTGGCAGCAGAAAATGGGATGTTTTTACGCCTCACCACGGGAGAGTGGATGACAACAATGCCCGAAATTTTGAATATGGATTGGGTTGACAGTGTCAAGGTCTGCGAGTCATAACTATAAATTAACGAGTCAATATCTTCATTATGAGGTGATGCAGAACCTGAACATGGTGATTTCATGATTTCAGCATGTTTCGAGTATTTTACGGAAAGAACACCTCGATCTCATTTTGAGCTCCGCAAAACTTCACTTGTATGGAACTATAAGTATGCAGGTACCAGGCTATATATTGTAGTCACTTTTTCTCTTTTTGATCCTCAGCTCAAGTACAAAAGTACATAATCGTGCATTTTTTTTACATGTACATGCACCAAATATGCATGTATAGTTTTATGTGAATGTATAAAACCATTACCACAATGTTTAATTGATGGAAAACTATTGTATGCTACTGCTTCATCAATCATTCATTAATTCATTGTAATATGGCAATTTGTAGATGTTGAATTTGGAAGGCTTCAGGCAAGGGACATGTTGCAACATCTCTGGACAGGCCCTATCTCAAATGCAGCTGTCGATGTTGTGCAAGGTGGCAGGTCTGTTGAGGTCCGAGCAGTTGGTGTTACAAAGTTACTTATGTGCATTATTGTTGGCTAGCATAGCCACATTACTAATGTAAGATCTGTCAGAATGAGATGTCTTTTTTCTTTGCTGTTGCATGCTACAGGGTGCAGCAATTGATCGCATTTGAGACATAGTTCATAACAAAGGCATGAAGGTACCCGTTGATTATGTGCTCTGTGTTGGTCATTTTCTAGCGAAGGCAAGTTTTTTTCGTTTTACTTTCGCTATGGAAGAATTAAAGGCATTGCCCGCAATGTCTGTAATAAAAGCAAAAGGTTATATTTTCAGGATGAAGATGTCTACACATTTTTTGAGCCAGATCTTCCCACCGAACCACGAGCACTGCTACCACCAGATCCTGTGAAGCCATCTATGCTCAAGTTTCCTGGGAACAGAAGACAGTCCAGAGCACATCTTCGGAAACAACGCTCCTTGTCAACCTTAGAAAGGAACAATTTCGGAACTGCTACTTGGCGGCCTATTGTTCACGAAGAGTGTCAGTGCACGAGGGCTCTTCTGTACTTGATCTCAAGGGAGAAAATTACTTCTCTTGTGCTGTCATTAGAAAGCCATCCAACGCTAGATATGTCCTGGCATCTTCAGATGATGTTGTCACTCTCTTGAAGCAGCTGGCCGATTCTTTATCATCAACATGATTGCGTTGTGCTTTCTCTGCTGATTTCAAATGTTCCAGAAGTGGAGGGAAAGACCATTTCTTCATTCTTACATTTTTTCACAGGAATATACACATTTTTGTCTTCTGCAATGATAGCTACAGATGGTCTGTAGAAGCATACAAAAAATTTTGGATTTTAGGAAATATTGACATATAAATTTTAGCCACAGTGACTTCTTCATATATAGAGAGTTTACACAGAGAAATCAACCCTTTTTTTTTAGAAACAGAGAAATTATTCTTAGATTGCAGACTGCTGATAGTCTCTTTTATTTTCTTGTTTGTATATGCACTTCATAATTCAGAATCATCCTCTTCAAATGACAACTCGTTTTTCTCACTTAAGGTTGAGCCAGTAGACATTCACACTAGCAACGCCAAGCCATACAGATAGATTCTGGTCGTCTATTAGATTATAAGTCGTCACAAAGCTAGTATTCTTGTACGTTGCTCGAAACATGCAAATTAAGTTGCATTAACCATGGTATAATATCATGACAATCATTCTAATTTCTTATTAACATGCGTTTTATAAAGAACATAATATAGGTGTAATAAAGTCCCTACCGTGTTTGGCAAATTCTCAAAAAGATAGAGCAGTTTACTCATGAAAGTAAACTGGTAAACAAGTAAAAACTTGTACCTCAAGTTTTAGATTCAGATCTCGATCTTATTGACAAAGTCTCAAAAAAATAAGCAGTTTACCCGTGAAGTTAAACTTAGTAAACAAGCAGTTTTATGTTCAAATCTCATAGAAAACTATCAAAAGAAACAGGCAGTTAGAAAGACAAACGAAAAGTAAGAAATTTGCTCAATAACGATCTGATTGTGAAAGAGGCAACTTGCTTCCCTAAGAAAGCACAAAACTGAGCAGTTTCCTCTAAATGTAAGACTTGCATGGAATGGATTGCATAAATGTGCGTCTCTAAATTTGACTATCAGGGAAAAAGACAGGAAATTTAGAATGGTAGGGAATGGCATCATGCAATCTTTTGGTTGTATATCTGCACGCTTAAGATTTGGTGGTCCTTTTTATGCCCCAAAAGATTCAACTTAATAAGAAGCCAAGTAATTTTCCACCCCTAGTAATGCACTAGCCCGTGCCTAATTGTGTAGAAGAGGTCCTTTAAGTTAGTAACTTGCATAAATCCACCTTATTATAATACTGCTCGTCAAATTACATACATCACACCATTGTCTATATGAGTAGGCTTTGACTTGTAGATAATGCCACCAATTTTCATAACATTCTCAATTCAATTTTTCAAATCACAAACTAACATTGGTGGTTTTTTTTTAACTATACATTTTATACAGTCTATCAATCTTGCTTATAAAAAAAAAGTCCATTTATCTGCCTTTTGCTGCTAACAAACATTTAAGCAGTTTTATTATGAAATTGAAAACCCTGATTTGTACTCTCATTTATCAATTCTAGTTCAAGATTTTAAATTTAGAAGTTTTATATGCAACCTTTAAGAAAAACTTTAGAAGTCTTATATGCAACCTTTGAAAAAACATTAGTTATGGCATCGGTTTGTTGACACGCCGCGTCAGCAACTAACGAACTATTACTAATGATAAACTAATGGATGCATTTTTCCTGAAAAGTTGAGTATAACACTATTAAGTTTGAAATGTCCAATCAGAATTGATGAAAAAGTATCATTAAAACTTTTTTTATTGTTTAAACTGGCACTACAAGTTGATTAACAAGGGTTCGTGTAACATTTCTTTATTATAGTGCATTTTTATGATAGTAGAAATTTTTAATTTATATAAAAAATTATTAATTTATTTTAAATTATGAAATACTGAGAAGAGTGAAAACAAAAGACAAGAGTTTAAATCACAAAGAAGATATTTGTTGAGAAGGGTTGTTAATGCTATAGTTACGGAGATCTACAAGTCTATTCATATATACTCTCCTGACATTTATGCTTCGTGGTAACGAGGGCTCATATATAGTGCTACAATTTCTTTAAGGGATTCAGCAAATATTTAGGCAACATGCCCAATCTGGCAATCCCTGCCATAAAATTAATGATTTTTTTGGCTAAATCTCAATTCCCGTTAAGAAAATACTTAAATGGACAGAGGTCTTGAAGATTTTTGGAGTACGTACTATAAACACTTCCAGATGCGAAATGGGTGCCTTCGCATGCGACATCACCAACAGAAAAAAAAAATAAAAAATAATATCTTAATTCTGCAACCATGAGTAGAGTACTAAAAGAATCGATCTGACCTTGTTGAAAATTTAAAAAAATGAAGAAAAAAAAAGATGAAAGGGAAGTTTACATAATAAGAAGTTCCACCACCACCATATATAGGAAACCAGTATCTCCTACCGTATCCAAAACTCTCTGTCAACTAATAGTAATTAGCTAAAGTACAGGTCATGCCCTACACTACCATGTACACCTTACCAATTATATACATGGGGACCCTTTTTATTTGGATACTACTGTTTACTTAAGATTCCATAAACGCATATAAATACCCCTTTATCTCTCCAATATTTTCCATAATTTGTATTATCGGTTCTGCCACCAATCCGCCATGAAGAAGATTCTCTTCTTCCTTCTCTTCCTTCTGCCCCTCTTGGCCTCATGCCAACAGAAAAAGGTTGATTTAATCCTTTTTGTATTATTTTTTTCTGCTATATATTAATTTATTGTTCTGTGTGTTAGTTAACCTTAATTAATTGTTTTATTGTAATTCACGATTGCTATAGGTTCATATTGTGTATTTTGGAGAGCATAAAGGAGACAAAGCATTGCATGAGATAGAAGAAACTCATCATTCATATTTGTACCAAGTTAAAGATACAGAAGAAGAGGCAAGGGCTTCTCTTCTTTACAGCTACAAACACAGCATCAATGGCTTCGCTGCGTTGCTTACCCCTGATGAAGCGTCCAAACTCTCCTGTAACGCAAACCATCATTGAAAAAGTTGTTTCTTTGTTGTTGTAAAATCCGATATTATAGTTTTAAGTGTGCGAAAACATCTATTTTGCTAAATTATTATTTTGGTGGCTTGGTTAGTTTAATAAAATTTCTACTCATCGAAAAATTTGTTGTTACAGAATTGGAGGAGGTGGTGTCCGTATTTGAAAGCAAACCAGGAAAATATTCGTTGCAAACCACAAGATCATGGGAATTTGTAGGGTTGGACGAGGAAGATACACACAATAAC
>CAODLS010650160.1:0-19077 GCA_948243855.1 Flueggea neowawraea | reverse complement strand
CATTTGTTATATCAATCTACTTGAGATCAAGAAACATGCTAAGCAATATAAGGTTGACATGTGACCATTCCTTATGCTTAGATAAGATATCGTGTGACAAAAGGACTAAATATCAAACTGTCAAAGGTTAACTCGAATTTTTGATACCATTCGATTTTGGGTTGCCATAATGTATTACTAGATACCGTTTATAGACTTTGGGCCCAAGTTTTGGAACAAGGCCCATTGCCATTTTCGAATGGACCTATTGGGTCACACGAAAGAACGAATTGAATTGGTTCACAAATATTCTCTCTCATGGTAATTAAATTATTAGGATGATTAATTTGATTAATCTTTAATAATTTAGGGTTTTATGATTTAGGTCATAAATATAATATGAGATATTATCCATTAATATAATGGGCTTTTAATATAAATTACTTCTTATTATATTATGGATATATTATTATGTGGGACATAATTTGGGCCTATGTAGATTAATAAGGAAGTGATTTATTTAATGATAATATATCAAATAATTAAAAGCCAATAGCATTAAAATGCCATGAGAAATTCAGCTATATATGTGTTAGGTTGACTAAGTCTTATTTTATCAAGTTGATTAAAATTCTAATTAAGAAAGGAATCATTATTCCTGTAAGACAAGAATACATAAAATCTAATCCTTTTTAGCTTAGAAATTTCGGCACACATATATGATAAATAGAGATTTATTTATTTATTATTAAATAAATAAATAAATAAATAAGAGTCTTAATATGACTAAGTAATCCTTATGCTTGTAGGACAAGTATTAAGGAACCTAATACAACTAAACTAGGGTTTCAAATACCTCTATATATATGTGCACACATCAAGGCCGAATTTTCTAATGGATCTTAGAGGTCTTGGCCGAATTTTATTTGCTCTTCAAAGCTACTACCAAATTTGTTAGTGAACAAACAAAAGAGAGAAAATTTTGTGAAAGCGAGAATGACGATTCTTTGTGCTAGTACACTAAACCGATTCAACCAAGTTTGTTTGTGTGGATACCATTGGTCATGTTCGTGCATAGGCAACGTGGGTAGAAAGGTTTTTGAGTTTGAACTAAAAGTTACACTAACATTGTCATTCAGTCGAATCCTTAAAGCAGTTCTTAAGGTAAATATTGCTAACCCTAATCGTGTATGTCGATATGCATGGATCCTTGGTGGAATTCTAGATGTAAAATTTTTGTTGTTTTCTCTGCCATATATGCTTATGAATGTCATAAACTTAGTTACGAATTCCAACAACAAATATACTTGACTGACATTTTGCTTTTTTTCCACCATTTTAACTTTACGTACGAAAATCATCTTTTGTCGTAAGGATTAGTACAAAATCATATTTTCCGTACAAATTCATACATAAATAATATTTTCCTAAGGAAACCAGATTTTTGAAATTTTTTATTTAATAAAAAAATAAACTTAAAATAAAAATTTTTAAAGTCTTAAATAAACCATAAATATACATTTTTTTATACCTTTTTTTTACAATTCAACCATTGTATTTTTTTTTTCATTTTGGCCTTTTTTGATTTTTTTTCAATTTATTCCACATTCTTTTTCTAATTAGTTATCTTTATTTTTTCAATTTTCTATTTTAAGTTTTCTATTTTTTATATATTTTTAACCTTAATAAAATTTTTAAAATCCATGAATAAAAAATAATCCCTTTTAAAATATTTAAAAACTTTATAAAAACGAAATAAATTAAAAAATAAACTTAAAATAAACCTAAAATAAATTTTTTAAAATCCTTAAAACAAACCTTTTAAAACCTAAAATATATCTAAAAAACCTTTTAAACAAAATAAAATTAAAAAAATAAATTTAAAATAAATATTTTAGAATCCTTAAATAAACCTTTTAAAACCTAAAATAAACTTAAAATAAACCTGACATAAATATTTCAACAAAAGAAAATAAAAAAATAAAATTAAAATAAACCTAAAATTAACCTTTTAGAATAATTAAATAAACCTAAAATAAACTTTTAAAAATCTGAAATAAACCTTTTAAACAAAATAAACTTAAAAAATAAACCTAAAATAATTAAAATCCTTAAATAAATCTTTTTAAATTTAAAATAAACTTAAAATAACCTTTTAAAATCCTTACATTGTTTTAATAAAACTTAGTACAACTTTAAAAAACTTAAAATAAACTTCTTAAAAACTTTTAATTAAAAAATAAATGTTTAATATTTTTTTAAAAAGAAAAACTCTAGGAAATAAAAACAAAAAACCGCCATCAACCACAAGAAATCAAATCGAAACCCTAATAAACAAATAAACAAGTCGCCATCATTTCCACGCATAAACCATTTTAAAAAACTAAATAAACCCTAAATACATCAAAATGAAACAACAGTTAGGGTTTCAAAAATACCCTAGCCGTTGCCCTAAACGGCCAAATTTGGGAGGAGGAGAGTGTGAGTCGACAATAGACAGAGATAGACGTGGAGCTATGAGGAGACCGAGGAGAAGACCACAGAGGATGTGGAGGGAGGCGGTGACGAGGACAGAGCCGAGAATGTGAGAGAGAACGATATTTGCATCAAATTGGCAGAGAAGAGAAAGATAAGCGAAGAAAGTGCGACGTGGCAAGCGAAAGAGGTGTCAGATGAATAAGAGAGAGGAGGAAGGCGACAAACATGGCAACTTTGTAATGGAGAAAAAACAAGAGAGGAGAGAGATGAGAGAGAGTAGAAGAGAGTTGAGAGAAGAGAGAGAGAGAGAGAGAGGATGAATAAGAGAGGAGGAAAGCAACCAAGAGAGGAGAGAGAAAATAACCAAAATTAATTGAGAAAGAGAAATTAAAACAATAGAGAGCGCAGAGCTCGAGATAAAAAAACTCGGTGCTGAAAAGTAAAGCCTCCATATAAAAAGTTTACATGCTCCATTCAAAAGAAACGTAAAATAAAAAACCATACGTACATAATTAAGAAAAAAAAAAACAGTGGACTGCACAATTAAGTCAATTCTATGCCCGTCCCAAAAATCCGAAATTTTATTTGGGATGTATCTCGTGCCGCCCGAGAGAAATAAAATCTCTGTCTTAGTCTTGACCCGAAAAATCGAAGCCCAACTTTAATGTTATAGTACTTGGGCTGAAATTTCAGCCCAATCAGATCTCAGCATTGGAAATGACAAGTTTGGATGTCATGTCTTGAGGTTGTTGGGTCGTTAATTCTGCTTTCAACATTTGGTGCAACGTTGTCAAACGCCCTGTGGAATCCAAACACCTGCGTATAATACTTCCCAAAAACTTATAATAACCTTAGGACAAAAACACATCAAAATAAACTAATTTGGTTGAACTTCCAAAGTGTCTAAAGATCTTGTTGCAATTAAATTAGCCTAGGACGGTGAGCAACCCAATGTTTCGTTACACCAGTTTCTTAATTCTCTTCATTATTATATTTTTGCACCTACTATATATAAATAACGTCACTGACAAATTGGCATGGCTTTATGCTTCACAGAGTAAGCATATAAAGATTTGTTCTTCCATGGTTCAGAGAACGGTTTTGAAGGTTGATATTTCATGTCAGAAATGCAAGAAGAAGGTTCTTAAAGCACTGTCCGCCCTTCAAGGTAAATCTCACCAAACTATTCTTTATACTTTCCGTCTATTCTATCAAGACAAATTTATCAAATTTCTTATAGCGATTCAATCCGAATAACTTTAAAATTGTTAGAAGAAAATAGTTCAATACTTTATTAATAGACTTATAGTTTAAATAATACTAGAATGATCTTTAATACCGTGACGTGTTAAATATGCAGGAATAGACAAGATTGAAGCTGATGAAGCGAAAGGGACAATAGAGGTGACAGGGAGTGCAGACCCTACCAAGATAATTGTCCAAACGAGAAAGACAGGAAAACATGCGGAAGTTGTGAGTATTGGGCCACCTCCAGCTCCTCCAAAACCAAATGCCCAAAAGAAACCAGACAACAAAAAACCCGAAGAGAAGAAGAAGCTTGAGGAAAAAGCCTATTTGGCTGATGATCCATACAACTATTACCATTGTCAACGGATCGCCGTCATGCCTATGGGCCATTATGATGACCCCCAACCATCGTGTTCAATCATGTAATTATTTATTTGTTAAAAATAAGTAGTTTTTTGATAAGTCATTTTATTCGTTCCTATCAAACTTGCGATCTCTCAACTCTGGAGTTGATAAGTCTATTTGCTTAAATTTTTTGTAGTTGACTTCATTCTTTTTTAAAAATCTCCTTTTGTTTTCATATATATGGATTAATTAATAGATTGAAGAAGATTTACGATTTCCAATTTGTTGGTGGTTCCAGTTGTACTTTTGATTAATTATAATTTGCCCATTTGATTAGGTCCATATAATCTACGTCGAGATTCATATAAGAAATAGAATAATACATAATTAATTGATGAAAAAAAAGATAAATCATTAAATTTTGAGGAAATTTTTTTATTTATACTTAATATATAACTATATTCATATACCAAACTAATCAAAATATAATATATAAATAATTAAATTTATTATTATTCATCATGAGAATATATTTTAAAAATTTTGATTATTTTAATGTATGAATGTGTGATACACTAAATGTAAAAAAAAAAATTTCAAGTTATGATTTGAGAAATACCAAATATAACCTGAACCATCCTAGCTGTCACACCGTTATTCGAGTCGACCTGCCAGTGTCTGTATGATGCAATTTTCAATATCTGTATTTTACCACGCAAAACGGTTAAAAATTAACCAACGATTCTGATTTACCATGGCCGATTTACCCAA
Organism: Flueggea neowawraea; assembly: GCA_948243855.1. Taxonomy (NCBI): domain Eukaryota; kingdom Viridiplantae; phylum Streptophyta; class Magnoliopsida; order Malpighiales; family Phyllanthaceae; genus Flueggea; species Flueggea neowawraea. Next base: position 14,256 of record CAODLS010650160.1, on the reverse strand, counting down.
CACTCCCGTCGTTTACTGCATCGGTACCGCGACCAAGCTCGTCGAACTCCGATTCGTCTACAACGCCGTTCGGTCCACTCTCTCCCTCTTTTCCTCTTACAGAGGTACTCAAATTGTCACTTTCCTCTCGCAACTAATCCATTTATAGTCTGTTAAGTAATTCGTTAACTAATTAATCATTAATTGTTACCAGATTGACGTAATCATCGTCGATGTCTCCGTCGGTAACAAAACCGCCGAAACAGTTCCAGATTTCGATTTCGTTCCGCGAAACGATGTTCTTTGTTGTCGTATTGGTTCGGATACTTCTCTTCGAGAGGTCAGAGGCGAGGCGGTTGCGGTAATGAGCGAAGCACTTGAATTTTTTTTGAAGAAAAGTCGAGGAAGGAAGCGACTTTACGGAGTGATCGGCGTCGGAGGCAGCGGAGGCACGTCGTTGCTGTCTCCGGCATTTAGATCACTCCCTCTGGGGATTCCCAAGGTGAGAGTGTCCACGGTGGCAAGTGGTAGAACCGAGCCGTACGTGGGGAGGTCAGATTTGGTGTTGTTCCCCTCTTTAGTGGATGTTTGTGTGATCAATAGTGTGAGTAGAGTTGTATTGGGGAATGCCGGCGCTGCTTTTGCAGGAATGGTTGCTGGGAGGGTTCAGAAAGGTGGTGATATTGGTGCTGGTGGTGGTGGTGGAGAGGAGAAGGGAGTGAAGACTGTTGGATTGACTATGTTTGCGGTTTCAACGCCGTGTGTTAATGGTGTAAAAGAGAGGTTGGAGAAAGAGGGGTATGAGACTTTGGTTTTTCATGCTACTGGCGTTGGTGGTAGAGCCATGGAGTCTCTTGTTGCTCAGGGGTTTATTCAGGTATGTGTTGTTTCGATTTGTAATTTGTTTTTCATTTGAAATACTTAAACTTTACTTGACCGAATTTGCTGTTTGATGAATTGCTGATAATTAGATTATTTGCCTAGGTATGTGTGTGTACTTATTTGTTGTGGATTTGCGTAGGGTGTTTTGGACATTACAACCACAGAGGTTGCAGATTATGTGGTTGGAGGTGTTATGGCTTGTAACAGTTCCCTCTTTGATGCCATCACAGAGAAGAAAATTCCTTTAGTCTTGAGCGTAGGGGCTTTGGATATGGTAAACTTTGGACCTAGGGATACAATACCTTCTAATTTTCAACAAAGAAAGATCCATGACCACAATGAGCAGGTAACTATTCCCTTTGCACCTGTTTTCTATTTCCAATTAGCATTTCTCCATAGAATCTGTTATTTCAGTTTCTTTTTTCTATTTCAAGTCCCCTTTTTAGTTTTCCTACATTTCCCCCTTTTTGGACTCTTGGGTTTTGTTTGTCAGAAAATGTGAAATCAAGTCTGTTTCTATGATTTCAAGCTATATCATCTGTGGGTGGTCTTTTACTGTCTTTGTTCCTTGTAACTGATTGACACTATCTAAATGACAAACTAGAGATATGCAATTTATGTTTCTTTACTAGTAGAAATGCACAACAAACAGGTCAAGATTCTTGCTTTTACCTTGTCATAGGTTGTGATCAGTTTTCCTCATATTCTCTATATGCCAGGTTTCTCTAATGCGAACTACAGTAGATGAGAACAAAAATTTGCTGGTTTTATAGCAGATAAAATCAACAAATCATCATCAAAAGTTTGTGTTTGCCTGCCCCAAAATGGCGTCTCCACTTTGGATGCACCTGGGAAGCCCTTTTATGATCCTGAGGCCACTGGTTCTCTAATATATGAACTCCAGAGGCTTATACACATAAATGAAGATCGAAAGGTATCACTATTGCCTATTCAATAGCTTTATTATAATTCAACCGTTAATGTATCATGTACCATCCATCTTGATTTTTGATTTTCTCTATAAAATCTAAATTTTTTATGATGACAGATAAAAGTATATCCGTGCCACATCAATGAACCTGAGTATTTAGATGCATTGGTCAACTCATTTCTAGAGATCAGTTCAATGAACAGCTCGGATTCTGGTCCTCTGCAACCTCCTACTAGTGAAGACAGTCGAGACTTTTACGGCAGTAATGTAAGTTCAGCAAGTTTTGAGACAATACAGTATAGCCCAAGCAACTACCCTGATGCCAGACGAGGTTGTAGTTTATTGTAGTAATATATTAACATGTTCAATGTGTTTGCATGGGAAAGTATAGTCAATAAGGCATTCCTTCCTGTTTGAAAGATTTAACTTCAGAGGACATGTAACTGCAAGAACAACATAGTCACACATGTAGCACAACAGCTGCATATGCACATAGAATTAATGGCAATTTGAGCAACAAGTATTGTATTATTACATTTAATGATTTACTGATTGATATTGTTGCAGAAACTTTGCAAAATACTCGAGCGATATTGCAGCGACTGAGAAATCAAATAGAAAAAGATTGCCCATAATAGGAGCTGGCGCAGGGACTGGAATATCTGCTAAGTTCGAGGAAGCTGGCGGTGTTGATCTGATAGTAATTTACAACTCAGGCCGTTTTTGTATGGCTGGAAGGGGGTCTTTAGCAGGCGTATTGCCGTTTGCTGATGCAAATGCTGTGGTGATTGAAATGGCCAATGAAGTGTTACCAGTAAGTTGTAACTGCTGTTTACCCATTTCTATTTTATCTACACAAACTATGGTCATTAAACTATCTAGTGTTTTCCCCTAGTCAAAAAAAAAAAAACTGTCTAGTGTTTGAATTTTGTGGCAAGTTATTTTCCAAGGTTGTATCATTCAAAATCTTTATGGTAAATTCATCAAAGAGATCAACATTTGACATGTGATGCTGCATTAATCTGTTGTTAGACTCAGCTTTCAACTAGACAGAAACATAGACAATTTTAATTTGATGAAAAAAAAACTCTAACGCCATTATATTGTACTTTTCTCTATGATAACTTATTACACATTTATGTGAACCATAATAGAGGCTAGTTGGCTTTTTGTTTTCTGTACTGCAACTTGTGTGCGTCTATTCCAGCCTGCCTGCCTGTCTCTACTCTCCGTTGTTGCATGCGTATCTGTCAGCCTATTGTTTTGTCTCAATTGGTCAACATAGCTGGTAATTTATAATGCACTATTTTCAGATTTTAAACCATAGCTACACTAATAGGAGTGAATAAGGCTTGAAAACTAACAAAAAATATTTACAGGTTGTGAAGGAGGTTCGGGTTCTTGCTGGAGTATGTGGAACTGATCCTTTTCGATGAATGGATTTCTTTCTAAAGCAGTTGGAGTCAGTTGGTTTTTCTGGTGTGCAAAATTTTCCAACTGTTGGGCTTTTTGATGGCAGCTTCAGGCAAAACCTGGAAGAAACAGGGATTGGATATGAGTATGTTTCTAGACTATGTTTGGATTAGATTCTTCAGACAGTAGGCTTGAATGTTTCTTATGGTTACCGTTTTTGATTGTAATGCTCAGCTTGGAGGTACGGATGATTGAAGAAGCACACAAAATGGGTTTCTTGACGACGCCATATGCCTTCAATGAAAATGAATCCTGGGAAATGGCAAAAGCTGCTGCTGATATCATTGTGGCTCACATGGGGCTCACTACGTCTGGGTCTATTGGTGCAAAAACAGCCGTCTCACTGGAGGAAAGTGTATCCCGGGTTCAAGCTATTGCAGATACTGCTCATAGAATTAATTCCAATGTCATCGTACTGTCCCACGGAGGTTTGTTTAGAAAACTGTTATCATTCTTTTTCTCTATCGATGCATTCAGAATCGTGTAGGAGATCAGTAACTTTTATTTGTATGTAAATGAGTAATTCTTGGTCTCCTGAATCAGTATGTGAGTAACTAATCCTGTTAATGTTGAAGTCGATTTTCTTGGTCAAGATTGAAGCCACGATTGATAGTTGATGAACCAAAGTCGAAATGGGACGAATCGGATACAAAACGGAGATGTTCTGGCGAGACAGTAAAGGACACGGTCTGAGACACGGCCGTGTCCTAGACTGTGTAATAAAATGCTGCATACACGGTTGAGTTCTTGTATCCGTGTCTTGAAGGATTTGTCCGTGTAACCTATTCTGGACGTAATTCCTGCTTAAGAACAGGTTCTAATACGTATATTAGGGTTTTAGGTGACCTATTTTGGTTAGGGTTTCATTGTATACTATAAATAGGTGACTTGAGAACAATCTTGGTATCTTTTGGCTAGTTGTAACTCTGAATAATAGAATACTTTTGTTCTGCTATGGATGTAGATCAGTTATTGATCGAACCATGTAAATCTTGTGTTCTTGTGTTATTGCTCTTTGTTTATTCCGCATTCTTCAATCGCCGGTTTCCCTGGCAAATCCCCATGAAATTCTCAGGTCCTATATCTGGCTTCTATGGTGCATGCAGAATTTATATTGAAGAGAACCAAGGGAGTTCATGGCTTCTATGGTGCATCAAGCATGGAGAGGTTGCCAGTTGAAAAAGCTATAACAAGCACGATGCGGCAGTACAAATCAATCTCGTTCAAGTGAAATGTAACATCACGATGTGACGCCTGCGACTCATTGCTTTCTGATTTCTTTCCTAGAGAAGAATTACACAACTCATCTTTTTGATAATAACAATAATGATGAGGAGTTCAGCGTAGGAGGACAATAATCCAAAGCTGAAGCCATCAGCAACTCATTCAGATTTTTACATAGCGGAAATCTCAAGGGGCTTCAAGTCCTTTTCAGTTCAAGCTTAGTGCTTTCAAGGTTATCGGAAAGCCACTCTTTAGTCTGGGAATATGAGCCTTCTTCTCCAAGCTGGGATCCTGATCATCAACCGTCCACCTGTGCAACAGGATTCAGATTAAGGACTTAGTTGTATCAAGCTCGAACCGAGCTAGTACGAATAATCGTTCAGGGTTTCTTCGAAAATCAACAATTTCAGTTCCTGTAATGAGTGGAGAAAAAAACTCACTTGTATCCACTAGTCAACCGATGAAGAAACACCATCATTGTCACTTTAGCCATATTCATTCCTAAGCAAGTCCGAGGCCCTGATCCAAAAGGAATGAAACTGTATGGCTTCTGCATTTCCTGGTGAATAAAAGTTTGATTGCAACTGTCATCTTACGCTAAATTTTCAGTACCGTTGTTGAAACGAAATTGTAAAGATCAATAAAAGGGTAACATGTAAAGCTTACATCAAATCTTGAAGGATTGAATTGCGTGGGGTCTTTGTACAAAACTGGGTCGTAGTGAATGCAAGTTGCATCAATGTTTACGTGCCATCCTTTTTTTGATTTGGAAACCTGAAGAACGAAAAAGTATCAGAATTGTCTTCTTCTCCGCAAGCGAACAATTTATTTTTTCCACGATACAAGTGCAAAAAGAAACTTGCCATCAATGATGCAGTCATTTAGAGCAACCCGGGGAAACCATAAGAGGACATTCGACATTCTCAATGTTTCTTTCACAACCTGAAAAACCCACAAGTCAACTTTGAAACATATAAGTCTATTTGACATTTTGAGGTTCAAACGGTGCTATTTGTATGAAGCACCCTGACCTTTACGCCATAGGACATGCTGTTAAGATCTTCAAGGGAAATAAGAGTCCCATGCCCTTTACTCCGAGCAATGGATAACTGTTCTTCCTGTGAATATGCAACAACGTCAGTGGACAACCTCTTCAGGTTTATTTGGTTTGTTTCGAATCCGATTAGCAGGTCTGAGAGTCTCACCCTGAGCCTGTCCTGAGCTTCTCTATTGTCATCCAGGTACTTGACGCTCCACATCATAGCAGCTGCAGTTGTAGTCTGTCCCGCAATAATCAATGTCAGAAGATTATCCATTAGCTCTGAATCATCAAGCTTTTCGCTAGGCGGGTATGAATCTCTCTGTAACATTGACTGCAGGAAGTCATCACGAGTCTCCACTCCGCTTCGTCTCTTCTCAATTATGCTTCTGAAGGTTCCCATTAGCCTTTGTCGTGCCTGTTTTTAGCATTGAAATCTAATATTGCTATGGTTGATACATTGAAATCTAATATAGATTACTTTTCAAAATAACAGTGTAGAAAAAACATATGTACTTATTCAACTATTTCCTCTATGTTTTTCCTTTTACGGACAAACAGTGCAAAAAAACATAGTATGTATCATTCAAGTCAATTCGAATTTTCCTTTTAAGGACAAACACAGTCAAACTATTTTCTTTTATTTCCTATATGTTTGCATGAACTTTTTGAAGCCTCGATTTTGTATTTTGAAATGATCATAAACACATAAATAGGTCTGCTGATACAACTGACCTCTTTAAAGTTAGATCGTAAAAAACTCTTTTTCTTGAACATTATAGCTTACTAGTAAATTCGACATGTTAAGTGCGCGTGTAATTTTTGTCAATAAATTTATATAATAAAATATAATTTTATTAAAATTAGTGAAAATAAAAAGTGTTATGATGATTAAAAAAACACAACAAATCATAATTAATTAATTATTCATGTTAATCTATTTATTGTCTTTGTCTTTTTATTTGGCAGTGCATTTGCTTCTTACCATTGATTTGCCTTATAAGTTGTGACATTTATTATTTTATATAGAAGTATTATTTTTAGTTTATTTTATCAGTTATATAATTTGTAATATATATGTTTAATAAAGAAATTCATATCCTAAATACTTATAGAAGATAAATGCTATAATAGATGAAAGGAAACAAAAAAGTATAATTTTTTCATTCTGTTGAAAATTTTAAAAGTAAAAATTTTCTATTAAATTGAAAAAAAATTGGTTAGCAAGTGTGGTTCATACAATCCACTCCCACTTAAAAATATGATTTGTCTGCATCACTACTTTCTATCATCTGTGTTGAGCGTGTAATTTTTGTCGTTTTGAATTAAGATAATAAAATAAAATTCTATTGATTATTAAGTATACGAATTATTTATGATAGTGAAATGACACAACATAAAGTAAATAATATATAGAATTCAAAAAAAAAATAAGTGTTCTAATTTATTGATCTTTTCTTAAAAACTTTATTGGCATATTTTTCTAATTCTTCATTCATTTGTTGTTGGCCCTTTTTTTCTTTTCTTTTGTGATGTATTAACTTCTCTCAATTTTTATGCTCTACATCCAATTTTATTTCTATATCTTTGATGGGTTTATCATTTTTTATTTTTTTTTCATCTTTTTCCCTTGAGTTCTTGTATTTCTTTTTGTAAACTTAAATTTCTCGAATTTTCTTCAATGCCATATTTTGATTCTATAGATTTCATTTAGTCTCATTTTCTCTTTAGTTTCTGTAGATTTCATGTTCTCTTAAACATTAAGTTAATCATTTATTAAATATATTTTTTTACTCTTCGTCATATTGTAATTTATATATTAATTAATTAATAATATTTACGATGAGATAATCATCTATGTTTTTAAATAAATATAAAACATTAAACATTAAGTAAATATAAATCATAAATGCATTTAATATATATTTATTTATTTCTCTTTAATGCTTTATTAGCTTATTGTTTTATTTTTGTTCGTTTATTGAATTTTATATTAGTTCTTTTCTTATAAGATATATATGTATCATCTTTTTCTTTTTCAATTATTTTAATGAAAAGTGGGAGGGTGAGGAATATAAACCTAAGAAAAAGTGACCAAATATGTGATAATCAAATATTTTTATCATAATTTATGACTTCATTAATAATAGTTATAACAATTTGTTTTATGTTTTTTTTAATCAGTAGTTGATAAACTTTTTATTTCTATTGTTTCTTTCAAACTATATTAAAAAATATTTTTTAAAAAAATATATTAGAAATATTAAAAAATGGAAACTATAATTCTAATGAATTATTTTTTGCACATTTTTTTTTTAATTTTGTCACAAACATCTCTTACAAAGAAATTCTCCATTAACTTTATGAAGTGCTTTAATTTTTGTACAATAATTACAAATTGTTAAATGTAAAATAAAAAAATTTGCCTAATGGAGAATATTTAATCTAATATCACACTCTTAATCCAACTAATTAACCGTACCAACTAATAAAAACTATGTTATTTGCTAAATTGATATTGACCAGAACTGTTCATAATTATCATTTTGGTTCAATAACTTTTGATTGAACTAAGAAACAAACATATTTAGTAAATTTATAAAAAAAAGTTAAAATATTTGTAAAATATTATATGTTTTAATAGTTCGTTATGAAATATAATTACCCAATTTATATTAAGCGTTATAATCTACAATGTGTGTTTGTCTAAACAGTGGTTGTCAATTTTGTCTTCAAAACATTTTATTATTGGTTGTAACAACAATTTACTAAAAAATATATTACTTTTTGCTAAAATAAGAATTTGTATGAAACCAATAAAAGAAAAATTTGATGTTAAGAGTATTTGAGATTTTTTTTTAAATTTCCTACATCCATATTTTTATATATAGTATATATTAACTTGACTGAGAATATCTTCAATTTAACATTAATTCATTATTTAATTCATGACTTATAAAAAAAATTAATTCATTAATATTTTAATAATGATTAAATAATTTTACTTATGAGGAAATAACTAAATATATTTATTTTTTTCACTTAAATTTACTTTAATCAAATTATTAATTAATTTTTTTTTTGAAAGATTAAGATTTATATTAAAATAATAAATAATTAATTGCAAATTATTAATCAATTTATCACTTGACTTCTTTTTTAGAGTCACTGAATTTAATTCATTAATATTTTAATAATGATTAAGTAATTTTACTTATGGGGAAATAACTAAATATATTTTATTTCTTTCACTTAAATTTACTTTAATCAAATTATTAATTAATTAAATTTGTTTGAAAGATTAAGATTTATTAAAATAAAAATAATTAATTGCAAATTATTAATCAATTTATCACTTGATTTCTTTTTCAGAGTCACTGAATTACTTTATTAGTTTTTAACTTCTCAGTATCCACATCTTGGAAAAAATAGCGGCATAATTGTTTTAAACCATGTCGACAAAAAAGTTTAGTGAATAACCCTAACAACGTGTATAACGAAAATAGTGTAGCAATTGAATTTTATGCTTCTACGCCTCCTTTCTCGACTGAGTTTCATGCAACCTTTATTTAAACATTAATAGCACAATTTTAAGACTAAACTTCTAATTTTATCATAAAAAAGACTAAACTTCTAATTAAGGTAGTTTAGACTTTTTTTCTTTATCAGTTAGGTATTTAATGGGTATTAAAAAAAATTAATTAAGGGTATTTAAGACTTTTTTTTTGGTTTTCCACATCCATACTTATATATATAGTATAGATTAAGGAAATGTAGATTTTAGTAAATAGTGAATAGATTTGTTATGTTAATTGCTAAATTTCCTCTCTCCAAACAAGCCTCAGAGTAGCTCCTTGAAGCATCTAAACTTAAACAAAATTAATAATCCTGACTCACTACTAGACAGTGTAACTCAAGGATCCTATGCCAAAGTGGTCGTCTGTGAAATGTACTTCAGAAAGCTTCAAGTCTACTTCATAACTGAATCAGTCGCAATATGTAATCGAGATAGAGTTCAATCAAACAGTACCATGTTTCATTTTAAATCAAGCAAACACATATGTCTCGGCAAACTAAATCCAACCCATTTATCTGAGGATCATTTATATCTGAAAACAGAACTGAATCTTATGTTGGGGAAAAGTAACATACTAGTGAAATAACTTATAGAAGTAATGGTCTAGTTTTAGTTGAAGTCGCAAATTTTCCAAAAGATACTAATTTATCAGAATAAGAACTCCCAATAAAATAATTAGTAAACCACAAGAAGCATAGACTTATCAGAAGAAGAAAGGATTAACGATCACTAACCGTTGTCGTCGGAGCCAGACAAAATCATAGCATCCTTTGGTGCTGTTAGTTGCTGAAAGAAAATAAAAGGTTTCACCAATAAAAGGTAAACCAAGCCAGCCAGGTATGCCTGCTTTATTAGTACTTGTGCCTGATCTTCTCCAAATTTTGAAGCAACATATGTTATTGCTATTGATACTAATGCAACCAAGATAATATCATAGTTGCTGTGAACATGGTCAAGAATATCTTCCTTGCTAATATCTTTTTTCAGCTTCACCATTTCTTGGAACCGAAATCAGATTAACGACAAAGAAATTCCAGAAAGGTGTGATTGATGGGGTTATAGCTAGCTAAGCATGGCATTCTATATAATTTATATGTAGAAAAATAAAAATGCCTAAGCTGGGATGCCATTTGAGTGAGATAGCATCTTGGGGAAGAACCCTTAGACAAAAGGAGCCGCAAAATTCATGTTACTAGAAGACAATTCTCGTCATGGTCTTGAATATATATTATAGTAGTGTTTAAAAATTTGATTAAGCTAATCTTGGACAGCCTCGAGGTATATAAAATGGAAGAATAGGATAATCTTTCCAACCACTTCCGCTTAAAGAAGTAGTGATTGGTTAGGATAGCATACTAGTATTGAAGAAGATTAATATGTAATTATTCGGAATTCAGCTGGTTAATCGAAATAATACGGCAATTATGAAGTGATGGACTATAATAAACGAATAACAAAAGATTGGTTATGTTAGACGTTTTAGTGACAAAAAGATGCTGATTCCAAAATGTCTCTCTACCCAATACTTGGAGATGTTGCGCCATTATGTTAAAAATAGCGACATAGAAAAAAGTTGATAGAACCTACAACAAAATTGGTAATTGGAGGGAGTGGAAAAACGCAATGGTGCGAAAGAGAGATGTATGGTTAGTTTTTTTTTTCAGTGATTTTATTTGCCCCCACCGAGTTAGAATAGAACTTTCGATTCTTTAATGTTGGAAAAGACTTTAACACCAACAAACTACAAATTCATTAGATTGTTAGGTTAGGTTACGGCGGAATGGTTCTGTTTTTGATTCAGGGTTGGTATGGAAAATGGCATGACCCACTTGAAAATGATTTTTCTGGACATTGACATGCAAAGGTTTTAAGGATGTTGCATCAAGTGGAGCTAGCAACGGTGGTACTATTATTGTGGTCATTACAGAATGGAGTATTTGCATAGAACGGATCATAAATTGTAATGATGGGAGGTCAATTATTGATTTGAGGTCATGACCATGATTGCATAATTATGTGTTGTTAGTATAAATCATTGTAACTAGACACAAATGAAATGTGGAGTACTAGCAGTAGCACTGATTTGAAGGAGCACTTAAAAACTATGGCAAATAAGAGCTATAAAGGAGAGCTTGGAGTAGTGGTGTGGACTGGCCAATCCATGTCATGATTATAGGCGGAAAACTATACCATTCAAAGTGGCTTGAGGACTGCTAAGGACCATAATTTTACGAAACCATGTGTCCTGTTGCAGACGCAAGCCAGTGCGTTTCAGTTCAAAAAAAAAAAGACGCAAGTCAATGCGTGGATAAATAGTACTGTAGATGTAACACCTGCTCCAATATTCTCATTATTTAAATATCTATAATTCTCATTTATCAGTTTTGTCAAGATCGTTGCAGTAAAATTACTTTTTTATGATCTAAAATTCAAAAGTTTTCGCTCTTAATGTAGATTACATTATAACCTCCTAAATTGCAATCAACAACCAAAAATTCGCACAAGATTATGTAATTTAGTTCTAACTGTAAGTTTTTATTAGATTAAGTCACTTGACATTAAAAAAAATTATGTTAAATACATTTAATTGAAAGGGGTAGATTTTTTCGCATTCATTCTTTCGCATAATGCTAACCAAATGACAAGGATGAAATTCTTAATCAAAGTTGTTGTTTTTGATGTAGCTATTAAATTCTTGAAAGTTTTGTCATCATAAAAAAGGGTGAGATTGTTGGATCATGTGTGATCAACATAAGATCTTTTTATGTTTTGATGATGACCAAAACGTTAGACTTGAAGTTAAACACGTTTGAAAGCTCGGAATTACGAAACAAATCTTTGCAAGTGCATAATGCACGTCAAGAATGTGTAACGTACGTCAAGAATGTATAACATACGTTAGGGTAACAAAAACTTGATCAACGTACATCTTGTAACTTCAACATACGTTATCTGGAACTTCAACATGATCAATGTACGTTTTGTTTGTGTAACGTACGTTACGAATGGTCCAGAAGGCTGCAACTGCATTAAATGCATTCCAATTGCTAGTTTCTTCAAAGCATCGGTCATATGGCTTAGAATAGATATAAATACATCAAGAGAAAGATGAGAATATGTGGAACAACATATGCAAACATTGTGCTAATACTCCTATTAATTCCAACCATGAAAAACATCAAATCAATCTAAAGATCAAAGTTTAAGCATCAAACTCATGCATTCAACTCTAGCATAGAGCTTCAATATTTGTAAATATTTTGTATACACTTTGAGAGTGGTAAATGTTTGTTATAAGCCTATAGAAAACAACATTGTAAATGTTTATTGTGAACCTAAGGAAAACAACATTATGAGAGCATTAGAGGTGTTGAACTGCAATCAACCTTGTTGTATTGACTTTGTTGAATTGAGCCAAAATCAATCACCATTATAGTGGAAATCCTAAGTGATGAGACTTAAGTAGTGAACATAGTCAAGGTTAGCCGAACCATTATAAATTTTGGTGTTGTTTTTCTCTCTAACTTCAAACTCGTTTTCGCTTTCCAAACACAACCAAGGCATATACCAGAAATTCTCAAATAAATTATATATAAAAATTATATATATATAATCACTTGATATTAAAATTATATATTAAAAAAATTCGCACAAGATTATGTAATTTAGTTCTAACTGTAAGTTTTTATTATATATATAAATCTTATAACATCTGACCATTGAGTTTCCTATATTAATTTTTCAACTATTAATGTTAATAACCTAATATTTGATTTTTCTGATAATTAAAGTTAAAATACAAGTATTTAAACTATTGTGAACAAATTAATTGATTCGTTAGACAAAAGAAATATTATGGAATTGAAAGGCATAAAATGAATATTTTACCAATAATTATTATTAAATTAACCTATAACGTATAGGAATTATTTGTGTCTTCAACTTCTATTTCTTCATTGTTCTATATTTACAATTCTTAAAATTTTTGCCACACAAGCAATTCAACTAGTCTTCTAAAATGATTCCACATGATCATCAAATTAACATAAAACAACACTCTAAAACCGTGTCCTATCTAATGCATGAGAAAAACAAATCCAGTGTATTTCTGATTATATAAATCCGAAATGAAGAGCTCTATTAGCCATTGCCTAACAATTGCATTAAAAAAAAAAGACTACTTGTACTAGAGTTTAATGATACTCTTGTCTAATTAAATGGATAAATTATTTATGGGTATTACACCAAAATTTAAAATCGATTCTTTAAAGCATACTTAAAAATAATCAAAATACATGAATTATTTAAAGCGAATGCTCATCACATTCATGTGGAATAATGTCAATAACAAAAATATTATCATAATAGCACGCTTTTGGTTCTCGATTCGATGCTTGCTTAAGTTAATTACTGTTCCAACAATGCAGTATTCCATACATATTCACTTTCTTTTTTTAAAAAAAAAAATCAGATACACACTTAAACTTTATGATTCATGGAATAATTCGATCGGAAGACAGGAAGTTTCGATGAATTTAACTTTGGCATGTAGGTTTGGTTTTTTCTATTATAAATAGATGTCTCGGAGTTCATTGTAATCAAGAACTAAGAGGTTCCTACAAATTCATACTAGAAATTAACTTAATTGCTCTATCCTGTCCCTTTAGAAAAACAAAGAGTGTGTTGATCACCATGGCCTCCACTTCGACCGAAGCCAAATTAGCCACAGCAAAGACTTTCCTGTCCATGGTAGCATCAGCATTAGGTGCAGTGATGGTGGCTGGATCAATTGCCCAAAAAATCCTCCCCGATGAGTTCTAGAACTATTTCTTCGTCAACTTCCGCAAATTTTTTAACCGCTTCTCCTCCCAATTCACCATGGTCATCGATGAATTTGACGGGATTGTTTACAACCAACTTTATGAAGCAGCAGAGACGTATCTTGGCATCAAAATCTCGGCCACATCAACAAAAAGAATCAACGTAAGAAAACCCGAAAAAGAATTTTTCATGTTGAAGTGATTTTCTTGATCAAGATTGAATCCAAACCTTGAAGGAAGTGATACAAGCTAAAGAGGGTCGGATTTGTGTAGGAAAATAAGCTACTGGACGAACACGGAGAGTTACACGAGCGTGTAAGAGACCATGGGA
>CAODLS010650080.1:0-14839 GCA_948243855.1 Flueggea neowawraea | reverse complement strand
ATGCAGGTTTGGTTTCCCTTTGTATATTTCCTGCCTATGGAGCAGTTTCTTCTGATATAGACTAGTCACATGCCACTGTGTGATAGTTTCATATCGTAACCTATCAAGTCTCCTGTGTATAGGAATCTGATATTCTTATTTTACCTTTGTTGCCTCTCCCTTCCTATTAAAACAGCTGAGATCCATGAAGCCTGAAGCCTCCTGCCTCCTTTGATTGATGAAGCCTTATGCCTAAATCGGAAGACCAGATGTACCAGGATTTGACATACTCATGGCCCACCTTGATGATCTCACCTAGAAGGACCAAAATATCTTTGGAGATCCTGAATTACTACCGAATTTGTCATGTCCCTGAACATTACCCAACTCTATGTATTATGCTCCTTACAACCACTTTAGCTTTCATGCCTTTTTACTCTGTTTTGAGCTCAATGTCTTTCCGAGAACGAGACCATGTTGCTGCTAGCATGGCAGTTCTGTTAAGAGTTTCTGATTCATTAGCCTTTAGTTTGCCCGACCTTGTTTGATTTTCATTTTGGATTTGTGCGGGATTTGATTGTTGAAAAATAGGTTAATTATTATATATTTGGCTTAACTCTGATGTGACCTTGATTGCTGGATTAATTTTTGGCATACCATTCTATTTATAGCCAAATGCAGTATATCCTGGTTTTAGATGAAAGCTTATCGGCTTTTATGTGAATAGAACCCTCTTCTAATATAATTTAAATCTCTGCAAGCTTAAAAATTGTGGGAACCTAGTTACCATTCAATATCATTAGCTTATGTTCTGTGACTTTCTTTATGTTGCGCTTAGATGCATAACAGTAAACTATTCGAGTTCTGGTAGCAAAGCTTGGATTTGTGGGACAAGCATTGTGTGGATAAAATTTATGGTCATTAAGTAGCAATAAATCATCTTCATACTTCTATAATCACTGGTTCAATGGTCCATTATATGTCTGATTCAAAGGATTTTGTTTGGCAAATTCATTAGCTTGTTTTGAGTTGTTGAACTATTATTTTTTCTTAAATCTAATAATGGGATTGGTAAACCAAAAATCAAAATTGGAGCTTGATGGGTGCCACCCTATGGAGTCTTCTTGCTATCTTCAAGTGTGGAGGCCGCATGCATGAGCAAAAAGGTAATTGTCAGATTTGTTCATCTCAATGTAGAATGTTGAACTGGAAGCCTCAATTGATATATCTCATTTGCGTTGTCTCCTGCGTTTTGTTCATTTTGATACAGATTTTATGTAGTTGTAAATTGCAGTTATTGGCTTGCTAACTTCTTAACTGGCAGGTTTCAGGCATATACAATTGTTTTTTTGTCTTGTCATTTTCTGCAAATTCCAGGTTACTGTGTGAAGCATGGGTCTGATTTGTTACTGGAAATATTTGTATTTGTAAACCTAATCATCTGCCAACAGGTAGTCCAATGTGGCAAATTATAGTTGGCGTGTGCTTCTGCAACCTTTATTAATAAGTTTAATTGTTACAGTTATTTATTTTGTTTCTCATGAGAGTGATTTGTTCTTGTTCTGTATGCTGATCTAGTTTGTTTTATCTGGTTATACCTGCTCTGGTTCATTTTTAAGCAACGGTAGGTGGAAGTTATTCTTTTTTACTAGTAGGTTTTTTGTTGGGAAAATTCAAAACAGGAACGATATGCTTTGACGGTGTAAATGGAGGAATTTCTGTTCTTCAAGAAGTTAGCACCATCTGCTTGGCGCTTGCTTTCCAGAAATTGAGTCATGTTTATTTTAAAGGAGAGTTTAGTCAAAATTTCGTGGTCAGCTACTATTATTGCTGCTATGTGCTGCAATGCTCGTCAATGTGTGATCGTGTTTGCTTCATATAGCAGAATCGGTGATCATCAGATGAATCGGCTGTGATTTCAAAACTGTAGTGATAATCTTTTAACTTGCAGTTGTGGGAGAGTTTGGCGGTTCAGTGCATCAGCATGTGTGGCATGTGTTTTTTTGCAAGTTTAGAAAGACGATACAATCCTGGTGCAGGTTGATTGATGTTGCTGTTGGTGAAACATTTTAGTTTTCTATGAACTCATTTCTGGAATTGCGAGCTGTAGAAGTTATAATTATGTCTATTAAGGTTGTAGTGAAGTTGTTCAGTGTTGATTTGAACAATATGAAGCAGAGAACCAGAAACCGAGCAAGCATGGCTCACTTTTTGGGAGGTCACGTTCGGGCTTTCCTGCCAGTGGTCTTGGTCAATCTCTTCTTCCTGGTTATTTAAAACTTGGTTGAATGTGGGTTTTCAGGCTCTATTTACCATTGCGGTAAAAAAAGAAGGCTCTTTTGACATTATGGTGAAAAAAGTGCAATTATCCAACGTCAAAAAATGCGATTAACAAGCGACAATGGATGAACATATATTTTAATTTTTTGACGAGGAAAGAAGGTAACTTAGGGAGTACCATCAACAATGTTTTATTTGGAAAGAAGGTAATTTAATTGTTAGGAAGTAACTTGTGGAGGGAAGTAATAAATTTTTTAGAATACGACCCAAAACAGCGTTAGTACATTCGTACCAGCATTTTAATACTTGATATCATATATTCATGTAACTCGAACATGCAAAGAACAAACGAACCGTCGAATGAAATGTAACCAAAGTAAATGTCGCTGCTCCTTGCCGAAGATATCAGTTATGGTACAACACATTAAAGATAACACTGTCGAGATTGAATTTTTGAACTTCCAAATAATTTGGGTTGTCCATGTTTAATCTCTGATTCTTTTCCAAACAAATGAATGGCTTACTAAACCAAAGGCTACTTTGGATTGTTTTTGTACCACCAATACCGCAACTTTCTTCTCTCATAATCTCTTTGTGTCTCTCCTTGGGGAGTTTTTTTTGTTACATTAGCTACATTGGATTCAAATCCTTAATTGCTTAGAAATAACTTTAATACCACTAAACCAAACGCTTCGAGTCTTCTTTGGGATAGCTTCTCAATGGAAAAATTCTCCGTTTCAATCTTCATCTATTCCAAAACAAGGACACACAACGCTTACACATCCGAGTAGAAAAAATTGGTGTGAACCAGCTGAAGAAGCCTGAACGCAAAATACTTGCCTGGATTAATAAAAGCAAAATTGTCATCTTCAAACTGGTAACATTCTTAGATGAATGAAGCTAACATGCTGATACTAAATAAATTTACACACCTAACTCATCTCTTTGAAAGGGACTAATACATGTGGAGTGCAGACCTCCATTAATTACGTCGACAAGAAAAGTTGTTTCAGTGTCTTAAATGTGGATGTACCTTAGCCTCATGCGTCTCTCCTTTTTTTCGTTTTTAATGGCAGGCTTATACATATCTCTTGGGTTTGCAACCTATGCATGGTCACATCCACTTTATTTGTGATCAGTGGCAGTAGAATCAATTTCTTTTTTTTACTTAAATTGAATAATAAACTTATTTTATTTTAATAGACTTTTAAG
The DNA here is from genome assembly GCA_948243855.1 of Flueggea neowawraea. Lineage (NCBI taxonomy): Eukaryota > Viridiplantae > Streptophyta > Magnoliopsida > Malpighiales > Phyllanthaceae > Flueggea > Flueggea neowawraea. The sequence continues at coordinate 11,368 of CAODLS010650080.1, read as the reverse complement.
AATATATTTATATTTTTTTCACACAAAAAAAGAGAGTCGAGAGCGACCAGTAGTAGCATATTTCTGTTGGGCGTTACCATGTAGGGATTACCTTCCCGCTACGGAATGTTTTAGAGTTATAGCTATATCGGCAGCGGACTTGGGTCTGTGCATTAATGCGGTCACCGTAACACCACAGTGAAGCAAGCTTCTAGGGGATTTGACGGATCCTCGACTGCCAAGATTACCTGATTTGACGTCACTTCCACTCGAACTGCTCTTCCCGAACAACAACCACTCCTTCCGCCAAGCTACCCTTACAGGGTAGAATATATTTATATTATTATTACTATAATTTTGTGATTTGACATGACATTATCTAATATTCGTGGTAGTAGATCAAATGATAACCCACTTCTTAAGTGAATAGACGAGGTATGGATTTAATTGACAACTAAAACAAATTACACATATATATTCTTCATGGGTCTGTAATTTAACAATGTTGAGTTGAACTCTCGAGTATTTCTGGACTTACTTAAGTCTTCCTAAGAAGAGTGACTCTATTTTGGAGTTTGCAGTAGAAATTTTACCTAATTGAAGCATAAAATTGATATCTTTTCTTTTAAAAAAAACAGAAATAAAAACTGTTCTCAAATTATTTTCTTCAAACTATTCTGTTTAATCGGCTTACCTTACCCTATTAGAACAGACACATATGGTAGGACACTTTATAGATCTGACCTTTCTCTGTACAAAAACTGAACATCATTAATAGTTGCGTTGCTATCCAACAGTATCTGTTCAAAACACTTTATAAAACAAACTTTGCTTCAAACCGTATTCGTCCATGCCCTGCCACCACTGCCCTTCTTGTCCAATCTCCTTCTTCTCGTCTTCCTGTTTCAGCATTGCTTCTTTCTTTCATTTTTTCAGTAAAAATGTTGTCTCTCTCGTTTGGGAAAACTTTACCAAACCCTTCATTTGTATTGGCTGAAGTGAGAGAATAAGTCTGCCTCTTTCCTTTAAGGTATTGGTTTTATGTCATGATTTTCACCTTAGGTCTTGCATGGGGGAACGAGGTTTCTGTGGGGCAGCCAAGGATGACTTGCCGGTGATTTTTATTTTGTGCTTTCCATACCTAGATATGCTATGTTAGAAACGGAAAAATGAACCTTCTTTTTTCCATTTAGGAACTTTAGTTTCATTCACGATAGAAGAAAAATACAAATCTGTAACAATATTGTCCAATACAAATTTATTGACAAAAGAAATTTTTACAAATCCACCATATTTTTGTGGAAGAATAGAATAGATTTTTCATTTAATATGCAGAATATAGCATATGTTAGAGACTAAGTGACTCGAAATCCCTCAAAATAATATGCTATATGCTTTTTTTTCAGCTTCTCAAACGAAATGATAATATAGCTATATTACATTTGTTATATTTATGTGGACTATAGCGGATATTAGATTTACAGCATATTGACATATCGCACTATATTTTAGTGATCGGCAAGTCGTCTCTGGCTATTCAACTGCCTCATTCTTTTCATGCTAGATTTATGGCGGTGAACACATTAGCGGTGGTAGAAAATTGGTGATAATTGAAGGCTAAATTATCAAAGAAGATAAGGACTAGTTATGTTATGGTTAATATTGTTCCTCTTGTTCAGGTAACACCTTTGTTATAAGCTAATTAATCTTTTCTTGTAGGTAACTATGTCTAGAATTATAGTACTAATTGTTTTTCCTTCAGTTATTGCATGCTAATCTTTTCATATCATATTTTGCAGGTGAAGCCATCCAGCAAGACTCTTGTTATCTTTTTTTGTCGGCTATTTTATGTCTATATTTTTTATTTAATTAGAATGCAGCAACTGTTTCCTATTTGACTAATTGTTTTATGCTTCTTTTCGGGTAGCATTTAACAGATAGCAATGGTTATATTTAATGGCAGAATCAGGATTTTGTTAAAGTGAGATCGACCTTAGAATGAATAGTCGTGAAATGAAACAGAACAAGTGAAATCGATGAAAATACCTCAAGAGTTCGTGAACGGCAAATGTAATCAGTCGAGCCCCAAACCACCTGGCTCCACCATTGGGTATATCGTTGCTTCTCTATGAATGTTATCGTGGAAAATATTTATCCTTTGAAGAATTATTGATTAGTTGGATCAATCCATTGCTTAAATAATTTGGTCTCCGATCTTTGTCTTTTGTTGCGCTAAGGTCCTCGGAGGCCTTTCTTTGAATACTAGCTATTTTCCCCCTTTGTTATTACAGTAGTAAATTCTCACACGATGTGTCAACAGTTGTTAAATTGATGTTACAGTTCGTTCCATGTCTGTTAAAAGCAAATAAAAAAATGTCACAATAATAAGAGGACAATTATTACAGTAGTTTGGTCTTTTTTTTACCGAGTCAATAATTTGGCCTTCAATGTGTTGGTTGATTTACGAATTGATGTGAATTAATTGACTAGCATGATCATCAACATGCGTTTTTTAAAATTGATGACATTTAAAATCTTACACAATTATGTGACTATTATTTTTCACTTGACTCATAAATGTAATTAACAATAGATTGCTCCATCAATGATACTTCTTCAACGACGACACACATTTTATACACGTAGATATGAGTTTAATTGAAGAAACTATGTGCTTAAAGTATTTTTTTTGAGATATTTTTTGACTAAATTCCCTTATATTTTGATTTGTAGGAAGAAAGTGGAAAAGGATTGAAAAGCAAGGAAGAAAGGATGAATATGAAGATTTTGACGATGCAGCGACTAAATGCACAATTTGCCAAAACTTCGGCGCCAGATTTTGAACCGGATTTTATTTGTTTCATTTGGTCTTACGGAATTTTTTGATTTCTTAGAAGCTCGACGAAATCCCAGATTTCCCAAATCTGGCGTCTGAATTGGTCATTCATGACGCTAAAATCCTAGTTTTACTTGGTTTTGGAGTTGGTTCGACCCTAGAATAAATACAACTTCTTTAATATCCAGTCGGTTTTGACTAGAAGCTTCTGTAGCATTCCGTCCTATTTTGAATCGATTTTTGAATGTTTGAGATGTTATCTGGATGCTTGATGATGTGTTAGAGTGATTAAAGTTCGTTGATCTTGTGGAATTCGATTGGAGTTAATGAAAGAAATAAAAGAAATGAAAATTTGAAGTTTCAGCCCTTGAAACGCGCGTGTGAGGGCTGAGACGTGTGTTTCGTATGGCAACTCAACTACAAACAGTTTGGTTTGACGTCATCTGTGGTGTTGTATGGTCGTTTGGCATGAAACACACATCTCAGGGGAGACACGCAAGTTTTACGACCTGGACATGACCAAAACGATTCGTTTTGATGTTCATCCTTTTTATAAACACATACCTCGACTCTCTTTCGGCTTCACTCCATTTTTCCACCAAATTTCACTCCAAATCAGTTTGATTCCCTCTCCCATTGTCTTTCCATCATTCTATAACATCTCTTGAGGTAAGATCTCTCCTCCATTCCATTTATTTCTCCATTTTATGCATTGAATCTTAGATTGAAGTTTGGGTGACGGTTTGGAGGGTTTGGTTCAGATTTGTTAGATTCGGTGGAAATTTGTGTTAATGGACTGTGGATCATGTTAGATTATGCTAGTAGGAAGCTAGCAATGCAACAATTCAAGTTGGGATGTGAAGATTTTAGTTGAAATTGGTTTGGGTTAGGGTTAGTATGGTTTTGGGGTTTTTTTTTTGGATGATTTTGAGCTTATTTGGTAAGATTGTTGATTTATTTATGTTTAGAATAATAATTAGAGTCAATGTGAGTGGATTGGAATGCCAGGTTTCGACTGAATCGAGTTTTAGGTTGTTTTTTTAATAAGTTTCTATCATATGAGTTTGTTTTGTAAATTTTGGGAAGTTTGTAACTGTTTTGAGATTTTGGAGAGACTAGGGACTGATTTGTAATTTTTGCATACTGAGGATTGATATGTAGTTTTGAAAAATTCGAAGACTGAGTTGTAATTTTGAAATAGTTGGAAGACCAAAGTGTAATTTTACATCGAGGTCCGATTTTTTAGAAGAGTGTTAGATTTTCGATTGAAATAGAATTTCTAACATCATTGGAGGTTTGAGTATGCATTTGCATCTCTGTATTATATGTTTTCCACAATTACCGTGTTAATTCATTGTGAATACATTTTGTTTCAGCTCAGTCCAGTTTCTAAGGTGACTAACCATCTACCGGTAGTCAGTGATTCAGAGTTTAGTAGCTCGGCATCCAGATGGGTATGATGTCGATTTCAGATACATAGGTTGTGTCTTTCTGAACTTATATGTTTTTGTTGTGCTACGATCATAGCATGTAATCCAGAATAATTAAAGGATAAAAATCCTAAAATTTGACTTATGTGAAAACTTGTTTGATTTAAAATTTGTTTTTGAAAATCTTCTGAATTTTGGAGAATAATAAGCATCTATTTTTTGAGAAAATTATTCGAATTTTGGAATAATAATAATACTCTATTTTTGAAAGATTTTATGTTTCTAAAGAAGTTGAACTGTTTCGAAAAAATCATATAAATTGATTATATTATATTTCACTTTTGAAGTAAAATCTGAATCTTTATTTTTTGTAAATGTTTGTCTATTTTGTATGTTGTTCGCTTGCGAAATGTTTTCCTTTGATTTTGAAATACATTATTCTATATTCTTTTTTTTTTAAATACTACTTTGATACGGCTTTAATGGCAATATTACTTTGGTTCTGTTCTGAACTGTTATTGGATACAGCCTTAGTGGCTATACTACTTGCCTTAGTGGCTAGTCTGTACGTTAGTGGCTAGTCTGTACCTTAGTGGCTATACTCGTCTTTGCGGTGTTGCTCGCCTTAATGACTATCTTTTGTGCCTATGTGGCAAACATTTGATTCTAGAATTTCTAATGAGCTAAAAAGGTTTTTTTTTTTATCTCTGTTCTGAAATTTTTGATAAAGCTGAAAAGGTTTTTGAAGAATTTCACTTTGCTTCTGAATATATGCTAGCTTTGATAAAGTTTGAAAATATTTTTGAAAGATTTTACTCAGTTCCTGAATGTAGGCATGCATGTTGCATGCTTTGTTTGCGAACGGTTTTGAAATGGGTTTTTGATATGCTACTACTTACGCAGCGTGTATATATGTATATTTGACTATACCTGCATATGATATTTTCAAACTATTTTCAAAACGGTTTGTATGAGGTTTCAGAGGCATTCTGGAGTGTCATCCCTCACTGAGTTTTCTCACCCCTTTCTCTTAACATTTTTCAGGTTAATCGGAGTTTGGTTTCATTAGATCATCAGCACTCAGTGAGAGGTCCAGTTTGGTAGTGAGTGCTCTTTTTGATCGGGCCCCAGTCTATATGTTTGTTAGATGCTCTACACCGGGTTCATGTGGGTTACATTTTTGTTTTTCATAATACTATGAATCCAAATGATTTTATTTTGATATTTTTTCTGTATTGGTTATTATAAATATTTTATCTTACTAAATGAGGTATCGGGCTTTTGTTAAATATTGTTAATAATAAATCTAAATATGAATTTGGGTAGAAGTTTTATACTCTGAAACTTTTTCGAGATGGGTCGGGCTTTCTTAGACTGTTCGCCTCGTATGTCGGTCATAATCCGGAAACGAGTCGTGAAAACTTCAACCTGTTTCGACGGACTTTTTGGCAGGTTTTGGGCACCACCGCACTAAGACAAGGAAATTGAGGGAATTCGAGGAGCTAGAAAAGAGCTGCAACAATTAGAGTTTTTATTCTTAATCTCTTATGTACTTAATGTTTATGATCATTTTTATTTTAGATTTGATGATACTGAATATTTCTATGAGTTGCAAAAATATCTAAGTTAGGGGTGGAAGATGCAGCCTCACTTTGGGAATTGACTTGTATTGTTATAGATTGATCTTTTGCACTTAATATTACATTTTGTTGCAATGATCTAGCGTCCTTGAGTTTATTGTGATTTCTATGATTGACCACGTTAGAAATGAATTTTAAGATTTTATGTAGGGAACAACAGATAAAACATAAATTGTGCTCTAGGATTTTAGACATGCAAAGTAGAATAAACATATTTTTTTCATGTTTATGATAATAATTAATTATAGATCCTAATGGGTTTATATGAATTTTCGTCGGATTGACAAATAAACATAGTTGTTATAACTACAATTTTGACTGTTTGATTGAGAATTAAGATGAGTTTGTTATCACTGTTTATTACTGAACAATCCTCAGCATGAATGTTAATTTCCTAGTGAAATTTGGAGCCCTAACACTTAATTGATTGCGTTTGACTTTTACATTTTGCCTTGCCAATATTTTGTTTTATTGATATTTGTTTCATTAAGGCTCACAAACTGTATCCACTTTTGTTGTGTGCCTTTATAATTGATTACCTGCTCCTTTTGGGATATTTTTTTTTACAGTAGAAAGAGAAGCTGAGAACAGTCAATAGTAATATATTTTTATTGAATGTGATCATGTAATTATTATTTTTTACTGTAGAATATTTGAAGAGTCATAACTAAATTTGGTGAAATAATTGAATCTTGTTACCGCAATACCTGCCAGGGACCAAACGACCTATAGAACTATCCAATAAATTATAATGTATGACCAAGACTTGATGTCGTGATTAAAAATACCTGACAAATTGCTCCCCCTTGAACTCGAATATTGGCCAAACAAACTCAGGACTGTTCTCATATCTGCTGGGCTAATCCCCTAGGGGTGCTCCTTTTGGGATTTGACACCTAAAACACTCCAAATTTTTATTACTTCCATTGACTTTGTACACTTGCAAGAATTAGCCGATAATTCTTCTGAAGGCTCCTTATTGGAAAACCTAAGCGTTAGTGATCCCCTTATTAAAGGAGAATCACCGGACTTGTAAGACAGCGGAAACCTCAAAAAAGTGAAAATCCGTTGAGATGAAACTGAAGCCGTAGGAACAAAGACATTTATTCAATAGTCATAGACCCTTATTAAAGACACGTTGATGGGCAATGTGTAATCATTAAATAATGATTAAAAGATATTAATATAATAAGCTTATGGGAAAAGGTGAACCTATTGGCAGGTTTTGGATGAACTCACATGAGCAAGTAGACCTGTGGAAGAAATTATAGATTTTAGCATGAACTTGCGCAAGCATCTTGTTATGGCACAAGTTAGGACTCTCAGGAGTGCAAAATTTCTATGTAATTTGAGTAAGAACTAGTTAAGCGATAACAATTTTTCTCGCTTAATAAATTTCGACTACGGCCAGCGAAGTGAAAGTAAGCCCTCGATTTTGTTCTCCTCCAATTTTAGTCCTCCCAATTAAATTAAACTGTTCATACTCTCGTCCAAAGCATTCAAGCTTGACTCTAATTCCAAGCTTATAGCAAGACTAGCTAGTTGCCAAAATAGTCTGAAGTAATTAGTAAGTGAATCAAATTTTTGCACGATATTTACGTCTTAGCTGTTATACAAACGTTCTCAGTAGCAGTAGTTTATAGGTTGATTTCATTCCGACTTTGACCCTTTATTAAATGCATTTATTGTCTTTGTTTGTTAATATGTTTCCTTTTCTCTTGTAAATAAGAGTCCAACATCGGATTCTAAGGTCAAAAATACATAATTAACCACTTGAATTACTCTAATAAATAACTTTTTGGTTACCAATTTGATTGGTAACATGCCATTTTTGTTTGTGAGCCTTATAATTTTGAGGAAATTACCTATTCAGTCTATTTTTTCTATTATATTTTCTTTCGTGTCCTGCAATGTATTAAAATTTCTAAAATATTAAAGATGATATTAAAATTTTTGAAATGCCTAAATATATAAGTAGTTCTCAGAAGAGATTCTCGCTCTATCACTTTCCCTCTGTTCAGCCTCTCTCTCTCTTCTCCCTCATCTCCGCACGCTTCCTTCTCTTCTATCATTTGTTTCGACTTCTCTCTTTCTTCCCTTACACCTTCGCCCTGCAATCTCTTTCTCTCGTTCTTCCTCCTTCCAATCCACTGCCTAATCTGCCTCTTAAGATTAATTTACAGATTATTCGTACATTGATTTTATTCAATATTATCCAGTCGAGGAATTTATCACGTATGACTTCGACTATTGGCTTCATTCGCTCAGAAGCAACTAAACTATGCAAGATTAATGGAGGTTAGTTAATCTTTTAGTTTGTTTGAGTTTTGCAATTATATGAACCATTTCAGTAATTATCAAACATTCAATCAATTTTTTTCCTTTTTCTGGTTATATTAGGGTATTAATGAAGTGATTGCAATTGTAGACAAAGAACATGTTCGATCGCGGATGAACGGTGTGGAGCATGTTTTATCAACCGGAATCGTTTTCTATTTTTTCCCCCAATTTTTTCTCTTTTTGTTTGTTGGAAGATGTTTATTGCAGGCTGGAAATGGCTTTGTTCAAAAAATTATGAGCATAATATTGTGTCACTCAGTGTTTGGCATCTTTGCAATGTTCGATGTGCTATACCAGTTATAGATGAGTTCAAGAACCTAAGTTTATTTAGAATTTGGCTGTGCATATATGATGGTTGTTTTCTTAACATAATACTTTACATCATTGAATGTTCTACTCCATGTCAAGTTCACAAAGAAGATTGCAAGGTGCGGTTACTCATTATTTATTCAATCTCATCATTCTTGGAGGCACTTATTCACAGGGTATGCATTATTGTATTTATCTTAAGTTTTGTCTATATATTTAATTATCAATTATCATTGTTATTTCTGAGAAACCTTGGTACTAGAAGCATTCTTGCCCTTTCTTCCTGGAAAAAGGTTGAAGGAACAAATTAATTTACAGATTATTTGTACATTGATTTTGGGCATTCATCTTTGTAGGTATGATAATTGGGGTTAGTTCTTAAGAGTTAGTGATGTACTCTGTTTCATTTTTTTAGGTATTTGACTTGGAATAGTTTAGGATTTGTTTAGAAATTAATATGGCATCAAGGCGGCATGTTCAGTACAACCCTCTTCCTCGCGACGATAATATTGTAGTGGTCAAAGTATTTAGTTTGTACTCAATTTTTGTATGCATTTGCTCGTTGTACTTATTTTGTTTTCGTTTTGTATTCGTTTGTGTTTAATTTGTACCTAATTTTTTTATGCATTTGTTCGTTTGTACTCATTTGTTCTCGTTTTGTACTTTTTTTGTCTCGTTTGTTCTCGTTTTATACTTATTTTGTCTCGTTTGTACTCGGTTTATTGTCATTTTGTACTCGTTTATACTTAGTTTATTCTCGGTTGTTATTGTTTTGTACTTATTTTTGTATTTAGAATAATGAGTTGCTCTCGTTTTGTACTCATTTTCGTATATAGAATAATGAGAATAATTTGTTCTCATTTTTTATTCATTTTCGTATCTGGAACAATGAGACTAGTTTGTTCTAGATTTGTACTCATTTTGTCATGTGATCAAACTTTCTAGGGTGTAGTCAGACATGTGGTCAAATTTTCGACTCGAGGTTAAAAGGTCAAATTTCAATATTTTTTTAATTGCAATAAAAAAGTAGACATCTCTATAGACATTTTGAATGTTTTTACATTTTAGAAATTTAAATTGTTTTTTTGAATTTTTCTGTAATTGTCCCTATAATTTTTGCCAATCATATTTACTGGTTACACATCATTAATAAGCAAGACCATGCTATAGAGAATATGGTGTATTTAAGTGTTGATGTTGAAGTGAATTTTTCCCGTACAACAAATTTTGGGCTTGCTTGGTTAAGTATAAATAAGTGGGGGAAGTGCAATTTTCTGGGAAGTTGAAAACTTCTTTTACTTAGTTGAATAAAAGAAGTTAAACTTTCCGAGAAGTTAACTACCTAACTTTCCCTTGACCTCGGAAAATAACTTCCTAATCTCCCTTGGGAAGTCCAACTTCGTTAGTGCCAACAATGCAAATTTACAAATATATCATCAAAATCTTATTTACTTATATATTTCTATTTGTTTCTTAAATTTATAAATCATTTCATAAATAAATTTTTGATTATTTTATATAGATCAATTTTTATAGAAGTTACAAAAAATATGTCATATTATTAAGATTTTCAAAATATATTATATATTTAATTAAATAAATTGATTTTTGTTAAATTTTAAAAAAATTAGTCTTCATTATAGAATTGTATGAACTATTAATTATAGTTTTATTTCTCATGGGAGATATATTTTATGTAATAAAAATAAATATTTTTTTCTTTAGTTTTTCTTATATTATTAATTTAAATTTAATAATAATAATAAAGGTATAATTTGATATATTATTATTTTTATAGAGTTTTATAATAAGAGTGTTATAGACATTTGTAATATAACTTCTTGGGAGGTGTGATTGTCAACCAAATACAGGATATCAAACTTTCCGGAAAGTTGTTTTTCCAACCAAATATAATTGATATACACTTCTCTAAGAATAACTTTCCATGTAGTAACTTTTCAAAATATTATTTCTTAAAAAGTTAAACCAAATAAGTCCGAATCAACTACAAATTGTTTGAATTACTCTAAATATATTAAGCGAGAAAAATTGGGGATTCACTTGAGAAAGGAAATAGTGTTGAAGAACAAAGGTTACCATTTGTTATACTCATTGTATACTCTGAGAGGGGCTACATAGAGCACCCAATAGATTTTGGAATTTCTTTGCTTTGCTTGTAAGGTAAAGGAAGGAAGAAAATCAACATAATAAATTTAGAGTAGTTCAAACAATTGTCCTTATGTCCACTAAAACCTCCAATTTATGATTTTCACTATACAATATTAACTGCAACCCAATCCAACAAAAACAATATAACAAATTCGACTATAGCTTATCTCCTAATAGCATTTTCTACAAACTCCTCAAGCTCTTTTATTAAAATATAATATTTTATCTCATTATTCATCTCAAATTTTGAATCTAATTCTATTTTTACTATAATTTAACTTACTTTTTTAATATTTTACTAATAAAATAACTAACAATTTTAACAAATATACAGTTTCTTCCCAAATTTAAAAAATTATTATTCACTCTTTAATACTATTCATCTATTTTATCAATAAAATATTCACTTTCTAATATTTTTTCTCTCCAATACACAAATTTTATGTAATATCCTGTATTTTTTCTCCGATTGAATTTTTTATGTAGAAATTTTTTCTTTGTTAAATGAATTTTTGTTAATTTTGTAATCAAGGAAATATATTTTTATTGATTTTATAAAATTAGATATGATCAAATTTGTTAATTTTCATTGATTAAATTTTTTAGTTTCAATTTATTTTAGTAAGGAAATCTTTTGTTTAATTTTGATTGATTATTCCGAAAAT
>CAODLS010649931.1:0-19086 GCA_948243855.1 Flueggea neowawraea | reverse complement strand
AAGTATACAAGGATACACAGAGGTATAAGAGAATCTATGCCAAAATGCGCAAAAGTTCGCAAAATTTTGAAGAAATACTTATGCAAAAGTACAGAAGTAGAAGAAATACTAAAGTTAGAACATTCAACTATCGCATACCCTGGCTGCTTACAAAGATAATAGTGGAGCTTAAATCGGCCACACTGCCCAAACTAGCTACTAGAATTGATTACAGGTACAACTAGTACAACGATCGAAGCAGCTATTGTTAGTTGACCTCCGGCTACCTGATCAGAAAAGAATCGTTCAAAATATCAAATGACGTGAACAAAACGCCCATACATAACCGACTGAATCACAGATGATGGCTAAAACTGAGGTGCTGAAACTGCAACCTCTAGCATATCTCGCGAATCATGTTGATCCACATCAGACTAACTAGCGGCTTCAATGAATCATCGCCTAACGGCCTCTTTAACTATTTTATGCCAGTGATGCATTTCAGAACAAAACAATCAAGCAAAGCCTATATGCAAATGTTTAATTACAAACTATTGACACAGTACCGAGACGGATATCGAAATATTGAAACAAAGTCGGAAAGAAATATAGAGGCAAATTGGACTGACTCAATCAAAGATATCTAAGCTCCACAACCGCCCCAGACACTACGAAACCTAGTCTTTGATACCACCCTTGGTATCAGAGTACACACATGCTCGAGACTTACGAAACCTAGGCTCTGATACCACCTTTGGCATCAGAGTACGCTAATACACAAGACTTACGCAACCTAGGGCTCTGATGCCACCCTTGTCACGAACCATTCACGGGGTCATAACTGGAGTACGAGGTGAACCGTCTATGGGAGCATGGTCCATCCCGCACAAGACTCCATAGTACAAAACTTCTACCCAAATATTATATTTAAAGAAATATGGAAAACAAATAAAAGTATAATCTTTGTTTATTAAAACAAAACATATATAATATTAAGTGCAAAAATTATTTCAAATTAAAACATTTGAAATGTCAGAAACAATAACAGAAATATAAACACATCCCACAGGAACCCGGTGTGGAGCGTCTAACAAATCATACAAATGGGCTCGGTCAAAAGGACACTGACCGTAATGTCAGAATCCCTCACTGAGCATCAAAAGCCAATGAACATAATCTCCAAGAGTCACCTACAAGCTGATAATAATAGGGACAAAACAAACAAAGAAAAATGGTCAAACCTTGTGAGTGAGGGACAACACTCTAGATCGCCTCATATGTGCCTCACAAAGACTAGTTTGAAAACCATTTGAAAACTAACACATGCGGTATACGACAAGTATACATATGTATACACTATATACATAGTATGGTTTCCACAAAAACATTTTGAAATCGTTTACAACCAAAGCAAACAACATGCACGACATCCTTCTGGAACTAAACCAGAATTTTTAAAGAATCTTTCCAAACCTTATTAAAGCTATCGTGCTTTCCAAAATCAAACTCATTGACCGTCGGTCAATGGCTGGTCACCTCGGAAACCGAACTGAGCTGAAACAAAATCTTTTACAAATAAATTAATACGATGACTATGGCAATGCAGAACACATATGAAATGCAAATGCAGACTCGGACGTCATCGGCATCAGAATCCTATTTTGATAGAAGATCTATCACATAAGACTCAAAAATCAAAATTAGTGTAAAATTACGAATTAGTTCCCGACTTTCGTAAAATTACACTTTAGTCCCTAAAACCTCAAAAATTAATAATTTATCTCAAAAATTCTAGAAATTAATAATTAACCCAAAATTTTTAGAATTTATAATTAAATCCTCCAAATAACTCAATTTACAAATAAAACCTCAATTTTCTCAAAATTACCCAATATTTTCAAAAATTACAAATCAATCCATATTTTTTCAAAATTACCAATCTGACCCTCATGTCAAATATCAGATCCAGTCCTCCAATTATTTCATCAACAACCACATTCATAATAATTTCTCACTATAAAATTCAATAATTAAATCTATAATAAATAACAAATCGCTTAAACTCTTTAAGATCTCATCTTACCCATTAAAGATCGGTCCCAAATTTTTGAAATTAATTGCATGAATCGGAATGAAGTCTCGCCGGAAAGTCGCCGATCGATCACCGGAATACCACCGGAAAATTAATGGCCAGTCCAGTTCTATAGATCTTGATTAGTCGAATCCAGTGGCGGCAACTTTACGTCCTAACTCCTCTCCATTCGCCGAAAATTGTCCTAAAAACGTTCGGATTTGCTCTCTCGGCGCCGCCAGATTCCGGTGATTTCGCTGGCCTTCACCGGTCTCAAATAAAAGAGCACGTACTATTTTTCCCACTGGAGCAACAAACTTTCCTGGATGGAACAATTATAAATAAGTGATCTTACGAAATATTCTTAATTTGTTGAAGCTATATGCAATATGGTTTGAGAATGAATTAAATGTATTGTTACAGATGCTCTGAATTGAAGAAAATTACGGTGATGCTTTTCGGCATATAGGAGGAGAAGATGCTAAAGGAATTGGCTTTGAAATTTGTAAGATCAAGAGTTGCTCTTTTAGTTATTTGTATTGTTGTATCGAGATTTACATTATGAGATTTGAATTGTATAACTTCTTATGTTGATGTTGCTTGTTTGTGTTTATAGTAGTCATCCTTAATTAATTGGAAATTAAACCAAATTTTATCATTTGTTGTAATTTTTAACGAGCTCAGGCTTGAGCTCAATTCGAGCTTACACTAAAACGAGCTCGAGCTTTGTGCTTTATCGAGCTCACACAAGCTTCTATTAAGTGAGCTTTATTGCGCCAAGCTCGAGTAACTGTGTAATGATCTTTATTAAGCTGAGCTCGAGTAGCCATTAAACGAACCATTAAACGAACTTTTCACGAGCCTAGCTCTAGCATAAATACAAGCTTGAATCGAGGTCGAGCTTAACAATTTTAGAGTCGAACAGAGCCTGAACACTCTAAAGTTTGGGTTGACTCAATTGCAGTCCTAGTTGCAGAGAAAATGTTGACTACAACATTGAAGTATGAGGTTCGATTGTTTGATGAAAAGAGTAATTTTACGCTATGGTGGAGCACAATACAAGACTATTTGGTGTAGCAGAGTTTTGACATCACATTAGAGGATGAAAAGTCTAGTAGTATGAAAGATGGAGATTGGAATACCATCCAGAGGAAAGCATCAGCACTATCAGGTTACACTTGCTCCCTAAATTAAAATTATTGTGTTGAAGGAGATATCTCATAAAACTTTATGAAATAAGTTAGAGAGCACTTATTTATCGAAGTACTTGACTAACCGATTGTGTCTAAAAATGGATCTGTATACCCTGAGAATGGATGAAGGAGGTAATATTCTTGACCATAATAACAATTTTAATTAGTTAGTTTGTCAGCTATTGAATTTAGGGGAGAAAATTGATGAGGAAGAGCAGTCATTGTTTCCGTTAGCATCATTACCTAAATATTTCAAGCCATTGATGCAAACAATGTTAGTCGGAAAAACTACTTTGTAGTTGAATGATGTGATGACGGTCTTGAAGGAGAATCAAAGGATAATGAGACGATGTCAGTAGTCCTCAATTACTCGTAGCTGTGGAGAATAGCGAAAGAAGGGGGAATTGCAGGAAGGGTGACAGTGGTAGAAAATTGAGATCTCGGTTAAGAGTTATGAGTACTATTAAGTGTTTTTATTGTAGAGAAACTGGTCACATGCAATTTTGCTGCCACAGTTTAATTAGGACTCAAACAATCTACAAGGGATGATGAAGGGTGAGCAAAAAGTTTTTGATTCTTCAATTAATATGGTTGAAGATTATAATGATGTATTGTTGACTGTTGTTAATGATCTTGTTCAAATCATTCTACTTGGTTGTTAGACTATTGACATTCATATTTGTAGAGATCGAACTTTATTTGACATTTTGCAGAAAGAAGGAAATTTTTGGCTACGTCCATCACAGAAGCAATTCAACATTGAAGGTTGAAGGCATCGGAAGAATTCGCCTAAAACTCCATAATGGTGTTGTCAAAACACTTGCTAATGTGAAGTTTGTGCCTAATGCTAGAGCCAATATAATTTTTTTAGGTGAATTGGCATCTCGTGGGTACAAGTTTATTGGTGACGAAGCGTTTTGCAATGTGCTTGATAGGTTGCATTTCATGCAAATTTTACACTACATTTTATTTTTGTTTTGTGTTATAAATCGTTGTTATTTGTGTATTTTTATGTTTTATTACTTCTTTGGTGTTTTAGGTGGAATGTTAGTGAAACATGAGGATTCAGGACTGTTTTGGATGCATTTTGGCGTTAACTGCATTATAGCGTGACCACGTCATAGAGGGCACGTTGACTTGGTTGATTGTTCTTGCATTGGGTCGCATGCTGGACTATTGGGCCTCGATTTTTTTGCCTCTTGGACGTGATTGAAGGCTGATAACTCAAATTTACTGCTTGAAAAAAATAATTAACATAATTATTATTATTATTATTAGTAGTAGTAGTAGTAGCTATCTTTTAGGAGAAATTAGGTTTTCCTAATTAGGACTCATATGTATACCTTGTAAATTGTCTTGGGTAGCTCTTTCTTCTCCATCTAACATTCACGCACGACTTGGGCATTCATCTTTGCTCTCAATTTCAGTGTTCTTTCTCTACCATGTATAACTAAACCTCTTTCTAGTTAAGGTACATTTGAAGTTTGATCCGTTAAGGTTGTGAGACTATTGTTTTAATTATTATTAAGTATTTCGAGTATTTATTCAATTTCTGTACCTTAGTTCTTTTATTATTATTTATGTTGATTGCATGATTCGACCGGTTGTGTGATTGAATAAACAATATATTACTATTTATGATTGATAGTGCATCACATTAATCATAATCTAGGTAGCAAATGTGTTGGACATTGTTCATTGTTATGGAACTGAATAATTTGGTTTAAATGATCTACGGCGTTTCCAATTTCACTAGATAGAATATGGGTCTTTTTTGTTCTTACTGCTGTCATAGATTAAACCTTGTCAGGGTGTCACGGGAATTGTCTGGTGGTTAGAGAAATAGTCTACAGGGCATCTCGGAGGCTATCGAGAAGTTAAAAAGAGATTGGTTAATCGAGTGTGTCGCAGTTAACTATAATTCTGTCTATTCGAATACTTTATATTGATTTTTTGTGTCTGTGATCAACCGATTAGATTGAACAGAGAAGTATCTTAGCTAAGTTTTTATCATTATTGAATTTTTCTTATTTTAATTACTGTAATTTATTATTTTTCTTATTGCGAATTTTTATTTCTGTCACTTTCAATCTCGACTTCACCTATTTTTTCATTCATTTTATTTTATTTTTGTATTTCAACAATTAAACAATTTTACACTGATATTTGTGGTTCGGCTCTATTCATCGCTTTACTCATTTTACTATTGTGAGCAGATTAATATTATTTTGGTGGAGTTGACACCTTATCAATGCTCAAAAGTAATAGCTTGGTATTGCAAGGAAGGAAGAAATTAAAAAATATTTATTATTTGAATGAGAGTTCTCTTAATAGTGGAAACAACATGACAAAGAAGTTGAAGACCGCAAAAAGAGTTATATTTTCTAAAACTATTGAGATATGTGAGGATTTGTGTAATGGATGATTTGTTGGGGTAACTTCCTAAATCCCACATTGATTACCAGAGGAATTTGTAAAGATATGAATTCCACATCGCTTACGTGTAGAATTGTAAACGGATCTTTTCCCTATAAATAAATATTGAACCTTAATTGTTTTGTATCACAAATCTTAAACTGGTTAACTAGAAATGACGTAACTTGGTTTGACTTTGTGTGACTGTAATTTTTATAATTTTATCCGTTCAAAAATTATAATATTTATTTTAGTGGAGATTATAGACATAAGTCTATTGAATGACCAAATTATATTAAAAAATTTTTGTATTATTTTTTTTCTTTATTATTTATTTTTTACGGGTACGTTTATGTATTTGGACCTCAATAATTAGCTACTATTGTCTTTTTAGTATGATTGAAACTAATTTTATCTCAACGGATTGTTTCCATCATAGCTGGTTAGCACACATGAAGAGTTGAAAACAAAAAGGACTTTAGGAAGCTTTGGAAGTATTAACCAATCATAATTAATAAAAAAGCTGCTTATATATTCCTTCATATAATCCAATTCAACAGAACTTTATTACATTGATTTTGGCCATGTTTTCTTGATCCATCTAAGGAAATTGCTTCTACAGTTAGGGTTTTTTTTGATCTTCCTCTTCAATGCTTACGATGTGCCTAATGGGACGAAAATCAAAGAAGTCTTCCACAGTGAAACTCAAGTGGCCTGTTTTGGACCATGATTGTGAGAAATCGCTCTTAGTTCCTCAATCGGGCGCATCTCCTTTAGCCTGCAACATCAAGGTTCATAATAGCAAGAGTGTCTCACCTGATCCGTTGGGGACTGAGGTCTTGGCTACAGATTTACTAGCTCATTCGGCCTAGCCTCCTGAGGATTCAGTGAGGGTTTTTGATGATGTACATACCACTAGTTCACAGCAGTAGTGGCATGACCTCTTTAAGCACAATCGTGAGCGGCGGCCGAATGGATCCCTGAGGTATGACCCTCTTGGTTTAAGCAGCGGTATCAGAGTTGCTCATTTTGGTCGATTTGATGTCATGGTTGAGAGTGCTCGTTGGCGCTATGAAGTTGTCGGCAGTGTTTATGGCATTATTCCTCGCTTTTCTGCCATTGAGAGCTTTGCTCTTGCTCGATGGAAAGCACATGATTTGATTTCTGTGCATTTTGTTACACAGAATGTCTTTCTCTTCAATTTTAAAGATAACACCTCTCAATTGAACATGTTGAATGGCGGGTCGTACACTTTCAACATAAGGTCGTTTTTGCTCCAAGCATGGAAACCTGGTATGAGTTTTGATCTCTGCAAAGTTCCAAAAGTGCCTGTCTGGGTGAGATTTTCTTTGTTGCCTTTGGAATTTTGGTTTGTTGATATGTTGAGTCATATAGGTAGTATGCTGGGTTCCCCCTTGTTTGCAAATCATCTTACCATTCAGAGGAATAGATTGGGGTATTCTAAGGTGTTAGTTGAGATGGATGTGCAAGGACCTTTTCCTGATTTAATTATTCTAGAGGATGATATGGGTATTCAGCTAACTCAGAAGGTTGATCATGACTGGATACCCATCACTTGCACTACTTGTAAAGGGGATGGTCACACTAGCGCTAAATGTCCAAATGGTGTTGGTAAACAGACGTAAATATGGCAAGTTAAACAGAAGCCTAGTGTTGGAACTGGTTTAGTGTCAACTGGTCCTGATGACTCTAACCCTGTAACCTTGTCGTTGCCTATTATAGTGGCTGTGTTCGCCAATAATGGTACTAGTATGGATAAAGAGGTAGTTCAGACAGATTGGCCGGTGGGAATCAATCTGTATCAGTTGTGCTCAGGTGGCAGGCCAAGAGGTTCATGGGTTGCAGGAGGTTATTGCTTTAGCTTGTATCCCGAGAACAAGTACGCAGGGGCATTGGAGGGAAGCGGTTGGGCAGACCACTAGATAGATATAAATGCTAGCCTCGTGGAATATTCGGGAGCTGAATGACCCTTAGAAACTATCATCTTTGTGAAAACTGATTGTTGAAAAATCGATGTGGGCTATTGGAGTTGTGGAAACTAGGGTGTGACAAGAAAATCAGGCCAAAGTGTTGTTAAATCTGAATCTCAGAAACTGGTTGGTGCTTGATAATTATGCGTTTGCTAGGTTAGGACGAATTTGGGTCTTGTATAATTCGTTGGTGGTGAATATCTCTCTGATAATGGCCTCGGACCAACTTGTTCATTGCCAAGTCTCTTGGAAAACTATCATTTCCTATGGACTATCATTTATGGTGCCAACCTGCCTAGCAACAAATGCTTCTTATGGCATGATTTAAAGTCTCTTGCTCACTCTATTCAGCAACCCTACCTACTTCAAGGTGATTTCAATGCTATCTTAGCTGATACTGAAAGACTTGGGGCAATTTTATGGATAGGAAAAGTTATGAGGAGTTTTTGATTGCTTAGCATGCTATGAACTACTTGAACTCAAGAAGTTTGGCTGCCATTTCACGTGGACAAACAACCAGTTTGGTGAGGCCCAAATTTGGAGAAAGTTAGATCGGTGCTTAATCAATGGTCATTGGCTTGATGTCTTTGGCAACTCTGATTATTAGGCTCTTGCTGCTGGTTTGTCTGACCACTCTCCACTATTAGTGAACTTGCAAGTCACTGTTAATAAGGGCATCAAACCTTTCTGATTCTTTGATATGTGGACTAAACATTCTTAATTTAAAGACATTGTTCGCTTTGTGTGGCAGGAGAATATTACAGGTTGTTTAAAGTTCTCTGTTTAGAAGAGGCTAATGATGTTAAAGAGTCGGCTGAAGCTTCTAAATAAGGATCACTTCTTGGATATCTCCAAACGAGTTAACAATTGCGAACAACTTTTGGAGCAGTTGCAAAATTCTCTACAACAATCCCTTCTAGCCGATGATCTTTTAGATGAGGAACTGGCTATTTATATGGAATACCGTCGATTGCCTAATTGTGAGGAAAGCTTCTATAAACAAAAATCAAGGGAAAAGTTGGTGCTGTTGGGAGACTCTAACACAAATTTCTTCCATAATTTGGCCAAGGCTTGCCAAGCTCATAATAAAATCACTTGTGTTACATTAGAGGATGGCTCTGTAGCTACGGAGCAACCTGAAATCATTGATGCAATGATTAGCTAATATAAAAATCTGTTGGGATCACCTGGTCCTTCTAGAGCTCATGTGAAAATGCAGGTTATGCAAACTGGTCCTCTTATCACTAATGATGATGCCTTATGTTTATGTGCTGCAGTGACTAATGAGGAAATTAAACAAGCGTTATGGAGTATTGATGGTAGCAAGGCCCCAGGAGTGGATGGCTATACCGGCAGTTTTTCAAAGAGTGTTGAGGGATTGTGGGGAATGATGTCTCGAATGCTGTCAAAGACTTCTTTGCTACTGGCAAACTACTTAAACAGGTTAACATCACTTCCCTTACTATTATTCCTAAAGTGTCCACTCCTGCCGGTTTAAATGACTTTAGGCCGATTGTTTGTTGCACGGTGATTTATAAAATCATCTCTAAGATCATTTCCATGTGGTTATGTCATGTGTTGCCTTGCATTATTCATACAAATCAGTCTGCTTTCATTGCTGGGAGAAGTATTGTTGACAATGTGTTGCTTGCTCATGAATTACTTCGTAACTATCATAGGAGTCATGGTCCTGCTATGTGTTCATTAAAGATTGATCTTAGGAAAGCCTATGATTCTATTCATTGGGATTTTGTGGAAGAGGTGATGCTTGGTCTTGGTTTTCCCTATCTGTTTCTTTCCTGGATCATGACTTGTCTTAGATTCTGCAACTATTCTCTGATGATTAATGGCTCCCTTGAGGGGGTTTTCGGGCAAACGTGGCTTAAGGCAAGGTGATCCGATGTCTTCCTTGCTTTTTGTTCTATGTATGGAATATCTGTCCATGCTTTTTGATACTTGCTTACCTGCTTCCTTTAATTATCATGCTGGCTTTAAAACTCTAAAGCTTGTGCGCCTCTCATTCACTGATGACTTAATGATTTTCAGTAGTGCCACTTTGGAGTCTATCCAGGCTATCCATGACATTTTAATGCATTTCTCTATGTCTTCTAGCATGCATATTAATGAGAATAAGAGCTCAATATTTTTTTCGAGCACTAATGATGAAGAAAAATGTGATATTCTTTTTCTTCTGAGGTTTACTGAGGGGATGTTGCCAGTTAAATACTTAGGTATGCCCCTTATATCATCTCGTTTAAAACGAGAGCATTGCTCGTTTTTGTTCGACAAACTTTCTGCTCGAATCACTACTTGGCCAGCAAAAATTCTCTCATATGCGGGAAGACTACAACTGATTAATGCTGTCTTGAGAAGCCTTCAAGTGTATTGGTGCTCTATTTTTGTGCTTCCTAAGTCTGTTGTTACTGAAATTGATAAGAAGTGTCGTGCTTTTATGTGGATGGGTGGCTCTAACAGTCTCGTTTCCTGGGAAACTGTCTGCAAGCCTAAGCTGGAAGGTGGTTTAGGCATAAGAGATCTAGTTTCGTGGAACAAAGCTGTTGTGGCCAAAAGAATTTGGGAACTCTTGGTTACTAAATCTTCTTTGTGGGCTACTTGGATCATTAGTCAAAAGCTCAAAAAGTTAAGTTTTTGGGGAATAACCAAGCCTATGGACAGTAGTTGGGCATGGGGAAACCTTCTTAAACTTCGTCATGAGCTCCGACCATGTTTTGACTATGTCCTAGAGGATGGTACCCGCTTTCCTTTTGGTTTGACCCCTGGTTTCAAGGTCAAACTGTAGCAGAGGCTTTTGTTTCTCCAAATTTTTCTGATATTGCTATTTCTGAAAAAGCTATTGTCTCTGATATATGGAGGCATCATCAGTGGCATTTCCCAGATCCTTTTAATGATGAAGGTTTGGCAACGTGTAGCAGAGATAATACCTTGTGAGCTTAGGTCTGTTCGGATCCTCTGGAAGCATTCTTCCAATTGTATTCTTTCTACTAAAAGTGCCTGGAATGTGCTTCGACCTAAATCTGATATTGTTTCATGGTATAAACTTGTTTAAGGGCCAGCTCACATTCCTAAACATGCTTTCATTCTTTGTCTTGTCATGCATAAGAAACTTCCTGTTAAATCTAGACTCTACCAATGGGGAATGGTTAATGATGAGTTATGTGTCTTCTGTAATAGCACCTCCGAAACCATTGACCAGCTTTACTTTGAGTGTGCTTTTTCCTCTGTTGTATGGTTAAGCTTGCTAGACAAATGCGGCCTGCAACACCACCTACTGCCTTGGCGTTGGGAGGTTCGTCGGTTCACTAGGAAAACCACAGGGAAAACTATTTTGAGCAAGGTAAGACGAGTGATTTTTGGTGATGCTATAGATTGGATATGGATGGCCAGAAATGGGAGAATTTTTACTCAACCAGCTTATTCCTCATATTGGGTTATTCGGCATTGCTTAGCGAGTGCAAAATTGAAGATTGGTGGAGCTGAACATGTTCTTCAGTGATTGATTACATGTTGTATTTTGCTTGATTCATGGTTGTATTTTGAAATAGTTATTTTGTTTCCAGTTTTGTTTTGTACTGTTGTATAGATGACATAGCATGAGAGCACATGTATTCTTTCTATTCCTATGTATCTCTCAGTCCATGTGTGAGTCAGAACTCGGTATATGAGAATTAAGGTCGAATGCATATTGTACAAAGCTAATTGTATAGTCTTTTGAGTAGAATAACACTTACTGATTTACCAAAAAAACAGATAAAAAAACACTCGTTATTAACATCATTTGCTCTATGTAGGGGTGAACAAAAAACAACCAAACCAAAAAAATTGATCGAACCGAATCATTTTAAACCAAACAGACAATGAAACTGCAACCAATTGAGTGGATGTAGATGATGAATTGCAAAAATCAAAAGGTTCAATTCGGTTGCGATTTTATCTGTTCAACTGAAGTGAACTGAGCCAAAGTTTTTTTATATTACTATGTTGGTTTTTAAATATATATTTATTCAAAATCTACAAAAAAATCGACCAAACTGAACTTAAAACTAACCAACCAAATTATTTATTAACTCTGATTTTACTTATATTTTAAACTAATTAAACCAACTGAATCGAACCGAACTAAAAACTAACTAAACCAAATCGAAAATTGAAACCAATAATTTGACAATAAATGACCAGAGAATAAAACCGAATCGTTCGATTCAGTTGATAATTTGACCACAAAACCGAACCATGTGCACTCCTACCTCTATGGGCCTTCCTGACATCTTAGTCTCTTTTACTCGGATCCTCTGGTTCATCTTGAGAAATAACAGGAAGTTTTCCACAATCAAATTGCATAATTGCTGCTACTCTTCCAAAAGATCTATAAAATATTTTGTCTCTCAAAAACTTCATCCACCATTTTGACCCATCTTGTTGAATCCATCCTGACAAATACGAACCAGTGACCAACCCAGCAACACGCCATCTTCTTTCTTTGATGTATTCATCAATGGCTAACGCAATATCCTCTGAAACAAGTTTTCCATTTTTGATGAAAGAATTGCCAATGTTTCTACCCAAGACGACAGCATCTTCTAGTGCAGAACAACCACCTTGGCCTAAATCAGGTGTCATTGGGTGCATTGCGTCTCCTGCCACAGTCACAGTTCCTTTTCTGAAATTTCCAAAAATAATTTGACATGGATACCTCAGTAGCAATGGTGCACAACTCAGTGATGACAGGTCGGCACGTAGGGCCACGTCCAAGAATATTGGACGGAAGTTCTTTGCACGATCCTCAATTACTTCTTTCTGTATCAGTTTTGGGTCTGCTGGAGCATTTTCTCCTGAAATAAAGTAGAGATAAAAAACATCAGCTTCGTAATGTACTCCAAAATATAAATCTTTTTCGAGTTTCTGCAATCATGAAAATAAATTTTTCTAAGATTTTTTTTTTGTCCGACCACCCAGTATCCGGAATCTATCTACACCCTCTTGGGTATCTCCATTCATTTTAATAGTCTGAGACTATTTTTTCTTTTTTCTTAGTCACAGGCAAGGTTCCCTATCCCTCACTATGTTTAGGGAGGATCGAAGTTCGAGAATTCTTCACAAATTGTACCGCCAATTGATCCACAACCGGTGACTGTTCTTTGTTATTTTTTAATTAGGCTCAAATCGTTCAATTAGTTAATTCAATTATACAATTAACACGTTTCATTCATCCTACCCTTCCACTCCCTATTGTCAATCTTCATTTCATAAATTGATGGTAAATTTTTAGACAAAAGTAATGAATACTGACCTTTGAAAGCTAAAAACCAGTAGATCTCCTTGTCATTCAATGGCGCCAAACCACCCCTTTTGCCTGGATATACGAACTGCTGAACTTCCTGTTTGAGCCCATGACCTTGAGGATAAACTGCCAACCCACGCACAGCTGATCTTCCTGAATGGGCTGGTTCTTTCAGTCATATCCTCTTTGCAACGACTGAGTGCACCCCATCAGATCCTATAAGCACCTGTAATGCCATGTTCATAAAATTAAGAATGCAAAAGAAGTTGTGTTTGTGGGAGAGCAACCAAAAAAATGGAAAATCTCAGTAATCAGTTTCGCCTAGAAACTTAAACTAATGGGTGAAGTCTAGAATCTGATTATGAAATTACTTCGTCGAAAGGCAAATACCTTGGCTTTGATAGTAATACCATCTTCCAAATGCACAACAGCAATGGAAACATCTCCGAGTTCCTGGGTTTCAATGGCAGTGATCTTGGAAGAGAACCGAATACGGTCAGCAGGTATTTCATGTGCCAGTGCCTCTAGTAAGTTTCTACGGTGAACTTCTCTCGGTCCAAAAGAAGCTGAATCTCTATTCATATAAATCAAGCAGTTCATTCAGGCATTATCAGTAACTGCTTATAAACAAAGAAGTTGGGGTTCGGTGATGCTTAGCACCCTAGGACTTTAAGTTCGAGGAAAGTAATTGTAGCTAGAGTAATCGAGAAATAAACCGAGATATAAAGAAAGATTGACAAAGTAAAGAGAACTATAATCGAGAACTACTACTTGCATTGAATTGAAGCAGTACAACTACAAAGTAAAAGTGAATATTCGAAGTATGACGTTAGTCACCACACAACGTTATTCAACAATTGAAAGGGCAGCAAGTAGATGCACTAAACATAAATGAAAGCACTTAAAGGGAAAACAAGTCCTAATGGCTTACTTGTGTAGCAAGAGAATGTCCAAACTCCGTCATACCTCACAGCAAACAGCTAACAAGTAAGAGCAGTAAAAGAACTGAAAGCAAAGAATTGAAAAGTAACAATGCAAGAATAAAATTGCAACAATTTAGTCTTTGATGTGTGTCCTTTGCACTGTTTTCTTCACTCATTTATACTGTAGGGTCTCAACAGTTACTCCTGGAGTTCTCGACCCACGTTCCATAGGCAACACCTCTACTGTCACGTTCAACACCCACATTGGTGACCTCCCATGATCTGGTAACTTCCTTGATCGTGGATGTAAACGTGTTCCATGTCAACCCCTTTCCTCGGTCAAGTCGTATCCCTCGTGGTAACCCTCCTAAAGCCAAACTTTTTCCCACCTCGAGAACATGTGATTTTGGACTTGAGTTTGTTGGCTCGGGTACTGACCATTGGTCAGCCCGAGACCTCACTAGACTTGTTTCTCATCCATCATACTTCTTCGAGGACATACACACCTCTAGTGGTCATGCAAAAAGTTGCATTGATCCTTTCGCCACCCACTTGCAGGACTTGCATTTAATTCTCGCAGTGACAACGTTACCCAATCCTAACACATGTTCGAGCTCATTAAATGCGCTTAACACATGCCCCCTGCTTGAAAAGATCTATAGAGTGAATTGAACAGGTGCGACTGACAGGTTTTTAGCAAGATCGGATCTTTCTCGTTTATCCATATTTTACCATCATTGCTAGGTTTTTACCCTTCTATAAATAGGTCGTCGATGCTCATTTACTTCCTCACCTACCTTTGATTCTGCAATCAATATTTCCTTGTTCCCAGCATTTAGCAAGTCTTCGTTCAGTTTTCGATTACACCTCTTTCATTTCTCTTCTCCAATCATCTGTCAATGGCTCCAAAATAGTGAAAATCAACCAAATTTCCATTATTCCACTTCAAAGGCAATTGCTGTATCTTGTACAAGGAATTTTTGTGTGTGATCCTAATACAAGGACCACAGAGGTTCTCTCGGAGATACCCAAATCCGAAAAAACCTTTTATCTGTTTCGAGAGCACCGCATCATGAACCCTTCACGTTGTAGACCCAACTGTGACCGAGGCAATTTCTAGGGATAATTTAAAACAAATGGCCAATTATTTCCCTGCAACCAAAAAATAAAGAGATAATACTGAGTGGTAACCTCATAAGGTTTGTTGATCTCTTCAGGTGAGTTGATTCACCACCAAGCAACTCAGCCAAAGCCCTAGCTAAGTACAAGGACTGGGTGAGAGACCGAATTCTGCCTGCTATATCCAACAAATTGAAGTGGATGGAGTTATTTTTCTTAGTTTAATTATCGACCAAAAAGGTGGTCTTAAATTGGCCATTCCTTAGTGCAGCAGACATTTCAAGCTAATTTATGTGGTTCCCTACCCTTTTATCAAAACGATCAATCAACTGTGGGGCATACGAGATGAAAATGGGTTTTTTTGGCCCAATCTTGGTCTCAAAGGAGAAGGAACGTTTGGGAAATTTAAAGAAATTTGCATTCTAAATTGAAGTTGTGTTCTGTGCTGGTGTTACTCACGCTTTTTGAGCGCTATGAGAGAGTTTTTGGAATAGATACTTCACCCAATGTTCAAAATTTATTTGCTGAGAAATATTTTCTCGCCAAGATATCTTCCTTTATCCATATTTCGCCGTCTTTCTGTAATCTAATCGAAGTGTCCTTTTTTTCTCTACAACGCATCATGACACCTTCAAGAAAGCTTTCCAAGAGGCTCGATCAATAAAGATCAAGAAGCAAGGTCAAAAGACGAAGGATTCAGAAGGAAAACTAAGCAAGATTCTGAGAAGAAGAAGAAGAAGAAGAAGAAGAAGAAGAAGAAGAAGAAGAAGAAGAAGAAGAAGAAGAAGAAGGGTGCATGAGATGGCAGTTCTATTTCAAATCGTCAAATAGTCGGTGAAGAATCTGTCATATCCTGGAACATCCCTTGAGATGCCAAAGAAGAACTACAACCTGAGAAAGCTCAGCGTGCATCCTCTTGAGGAAAATGAGTCATACCATTAAATAGTACATCCGCTAAGCAAGAGGTCGATGTCCAACTAGTTGTGAGTGATTTTGTCTAGTCAGACCAACTTATGTATGGACATGCATTGTACGTGATCTTGAATTGTTTCCTCATATAGATCAAGCTTTCTAGAGTTGAAGTAAGCGACTGAGCTATACTTTCCAAGGGACTAGGTGCTAGTTCCAAATCTGATTTCCAATCTTCCAAAGCCGAAATCCTTACCCGATCTTTACTGACTTTCCCTTTTTGCTCACACATTTTTTTCTAAGGTAGTGAGTCGTGTTTATTGCAGAGCACTCCCATAAACCAAGAACATGCTTTAGAGTCCCATGCCTTTGCTAGGATAACCATTATTCGCCAATCGATAGAAGAGGTTGCCTCGGACATCCTGTTGGTGCCAATGCCTTATGTGGTTCCATTGGATACTCCCTTCTCTACTTCTGTTATTAGGGAGATTATAGAGGAGGTCATCTCCTTTACAGAAGAGACAACCCTTTATTTATTTATTAAGTTTGACAAGTTTGTTTTTTTATTTAAATAAACACACAACATATAAAAATTCTGGATAAATAGATTAGAAATCACCTTGACCTTTTGTTCCTCCCTCTCCTTTACGGAAGAGACAACCCTTTTTGATGAATCATTTTTATTGCTCTCATCAAGAATCAAATTCACGATTAAGTAGTGGCGGAGTGTTTGGGAGAAAATTTTGTTTCTAAGGATGGAGCACTTTGAGTATGCTAACTCGGGTTGAAGTAAATAGAGTAAAAGAATAAAGTAAAAGAAGTGACCGTATGAATTTGACTAAGGAGTTCAATGATGTTTAGCAGTCTAGGACTTTAAGTTCGAGGAAAGTAACTATAGCTTGAGTAATCGAGAAATAAACCAAGATATAAAGAAAGATTGACAAAGTAAAGGGAACTATAATCAAGAACTACTACTTGCATTGAATTGAAGCAGTACAACTACAAAGTAAAAATGAACATTCGAAGTATGACGTTAGTCACCACACAACGCTATTCAACAATTGAAAGGGCAACAAGTAAACGCACTAAATGTAAATGAAAGCACGTAAAGAAAAAACAAGTCCTAATGGCTTACTTGTGCAGTAGTAGAATGTCCAAACTCTGCCATACCTCATGGCAAACATCTAACAACTAAGAGCAGTAAAAGAATTGAAAGCAAAGAACTGAAAGTAATAATACGAGAAATAAAATTGCAAGAATTTAGTCTTTGGTATGTGTCCTTTGCACTACTTTATTCACCCATTTATATTGTCGGGTCTCAGCAGTTACTCCCAGAGTTCTTAGCCCACGTTCCATAGGCAACACCTATATTGTCACGTTCAATGCCTACATTGGTGACCTCCCACGATCTGGTAACTTCCACTTTCTTGTAGTTTCCTTGATCGTGGATGTAAACGTGTTCCATGTCGACCGCTTTCCTCGGTCAAACCGTATCCCTCATGGTAACCCTCATTGAGCCAAACTTTTTCCCACCTCGAGAACATGTGATTTTGGATTTGAGTTTGTTTGCTCGGGTACTGACCGCTGGTCAGCCCGAGACCTCACTAGACTTGTTTCTCATCCATTATACTTTCTCAAGAACATACGCACCACTAGTGGTCATGCGAAAAGCTGCATCGATCCTTTTGCCACCCACTTGTAGGACTTGCATTTAATTCTTACAGTGACGGCGTTACCCAATCCTGACATGTGTTCGAGCTCAATAAATGCGCCTAACACATGCCCCCCTGCTTGAAAAGATCTGTCAAGTGAATTGAAAAGGTGCGATTGACGGGTTTTCGGCAAAATCAGATCTTTCTCGTTTATCCATATTTTACCATCATTGCTAGGGTTTTACCCTTCTACAAATAGGTTGGCAATGCTCATTTACTTCTCACCTACCTTTGATTTTGCAATCAATATTTCATTGTTCCCAGCGTTTAGCAAGTCTTCATTCAGTTTTCGATTACACCTGTTTCGTTTCTCTTCTCCAATCATCTGTCAATGGCTCCAAAACAGTCAAAATCAACCAAATTGCCATTGTTCCATTTCAAAGGCGATTGTCGTATCTTGTACAAGGAATTTTTTTTTGTGATCCTAATACAAGGACCACAGAGGTTCTCTTGAAGATACCCAAATCCAAAAAACTTTTTATCTGTTTCAAGAGCACCGCTGCATGCACCCTTCATGTTGTAGGCCCAACTGTGACCAAGACAATTTCTAGGGATAATTTAAAACAAATGGCCGATTATTTCCCTGCAACCAAAGAGAAAGGGATAATACTGAGTGGTAACCTCAAAAGGTTTGTGTTAGTTTTGTGCCCTGGTTCAATCATTAATATACATTGTCATTACATTTATTATTTAATAAATAGGCATTTTATTTCATATCTATGAAATATTATATTGTTTATGACAATAAAACTTTCAAGAATAATTTTTCTTATGTCATTGAGTGTGACTTGATAGTAAAACCATAAGTTAAAAAGAATACTATTCTAAAAGTCCCTAATCGATTGTTATCATGGGAATAATGACAAATCAATGCTAAGAGGATAATCTCGTTTTACTGATTATGGATATGTGATATCACTTAGAACATAGATACATGTTAGGGAACATGTATTGGACTGACCCGCTATGAAAGCGCTTCATGGATCAATGTCACAAGTAGCTCTCATACAATGGTGATGTTTGAGTCCTCTGACTGAAACTTACTATCGACTCCTACATAAGGAATCGCATGTTTTGACTTAGTCAAACGTTATCCGTAATAGGGTAACAATAAATGCTATGATTGGGTATGCCATGAATCTTGTAGAGGAGTGATGATGGGAGTGATGGATTTGTTACTCTTATGAATATTGATATCTTTAGGCCACTTGATGAGTAAGATTAATGGAATGTATGCATACTCAAATGAATTGATAAAAAGGGTTTATCAATGTCATTTGTATATCAATCTACTTGGGATCAAGAAATGCATTAAGCAATATAAGGTTGACATATGACCATGTCTTATGCTTAATATAGATATAGTGAGACAAAGGGACTAAATATCAAACTGTGAAAGGTTAACTCGGATAACCGATGCCACTCAATTTTGGGTTGCCATAATGTATTACTAGATACCGCTTATGGACTTTGGG